>JAQFVV010007580.1:0-75093 GCA_028023455.1 Epiperipatus broadwayi | reverse complement strand
TATATATATACCAATGTCTTCTTTGTTAGGTAAAATTAATAATTATCATTTTTATAATGTTATTCTTATAAAAGATTATATATAATTTGTTAATAATTCAAATGTACATAAATTGTATGGAATATCTGAGATAATAGTATTCCTTATTGTGTGTGACAGTCCTCTGTATTAACAGACTGTTAAATTGCTAAACTTTATATTCTATCTAGACTATCTCGTTAGAAATTGCAATGAAGTTCTATCAGGCAATTTTTCTTCAGATGGAATTCATCAAATAGTATGTGGCATTATTAAATAAATAATGTATCAGTTTGTTTAATTGCTTATTAAAGTATCCTAATGGAATCATATTGTTAAATGATTAGATTTGTTAGCTAAATATATATATATTGAAAGATTGAGAATGAGAGTCAAACTGAATGATCAAAACTGAGATGGATGGATTTCATTATCATATAATAAACGTATCTTTGAATAGGCCGAAAACTGAAATGGATGATAGATCACTCGGGAGATGTGAAGTTGACGAAAGATCACTCTGGAGAAATACTATTACATATGATCACCAATCATTGATATTGATTTGATGAGATTTAATGAAATATGTTCTAATGTATTTTGCCATGAGCACTTAAACTTGTGTTACTCTTTTTAAATATGCCAATGTCAATTAATATATACTGAACATGTATTTTAAAAAATAAACAATGAAATAAAATTATATTGTTTTATACGAATAATGTTTTTTAAAATAATAATTAAAAAACAACAACTAATATATATATATTTAAAAACGTTCGTTTTGACTTAATATTTTGATAGAATATAAATTCCACTTTTGTCGAAGCTCTCCTAATTAGTATAAATTGGGAACACTTTTAATACTTATTAAAAAAGAAATAAATATACTTTGTTATTAAAGAGAAAAGGTAAGACTGGCTTTAACATTAATGAGCGTTTTAAAGCTTTATGACAGAAATTATTCCCTAAGTTAACTTTGTCTTGCTTTTCAGAATAATTTCACTTCCGTTTCTGCTAATTTCATTGACTAGTTGAATAAGTAAAGAAAAAGTTAAAATCATATATAGACTTACAAATAACAAAAATTTAGTAATAAATAAAATTATGTAATAATAATAAATATAGAGGTTAAATTTTTTTTATGAGATAAAAACAATTTTGTAAAGATTGTTTTCTGTAATGCGGAATTAATAACAAAGTGAAATTTTAGGACAACTTAATTATTTGCTATGAAAACAATAATTCATTTACTGCACTCTTCTCCTTTATTGTGAGATTGGATAATTAATGAATACCAAATGTTAAAGCTATGTTCATATTTTCAAAGTAATTTCTGGTTATTTACCACTTCAATGAGCCACATGACTTATCACATATTTTGCTTACAATCACTTATAACCCATTGATGATTATTCAAGTTGACATTAGATGATTTTGGAGTAGAGTACATTTCTGTAGTTATTTCAGATTTTAATGTTTTTTTAAAAAAAATAATACTAGACAAATTTTTAGTGATTATTTTTGTGAACAATGTACTTGAATATTAATTTGTAATGATAAATTTTCTTTTATTGCAATTTTTTAGTCAATTACAACAAGAGTTAGGAAGTAATACAAGACTTTATATTAAATAAGGTATATATATATATATGTGAATATATTTGTGCTTTATAGATTATATTATTCAATCATTACAAAAATTATTTTCAGCATTTAATTATTTTCATTTTCTCTCTCTACTCTGTCTTCAGAAAGTACAATGATCATAGTGAAATAAGAGTGGTTGCTAGTAAAGAGCAATAAAAGTTAAAGTAACTGAAGGTTGTCTCTTTATTTAATGCCAATTATTAATTTTGTGCATAAGAGGTAGAAAAACTCTTCTCTAGATACTATTAATAATATTATATGACTGTCATGAGCCAATGTAGATGTTGAACAGATAGTGATGAAGGCGCTTGGGAAGTTGGCTCATAATTTTTAGTATATTTTATTAAGCTTACATATAATGTAAAATTTATCATGCACTTATATGTACTTTTAAACAACCAAACATCACTTGATCACCACCTCTTATACTAACACAATTGTTATTAAACAAGGCAAAACTCTCCATACAATAGTGCCACCCTGTGCCAACCAAAGTAACCAATAGATGCCAGAAGGCTTGTGCATAAAATCCCTATCTAGTGCCTACTCATCCAATATCCCCAGACTAGTTTCTGGCTTGTGGCCTTTGTCAGATCCAAGCAACTACTAGTTTGGGAATATTGGATGAGTAGGCACTAGATAGCGATTTTATGCACAAGCCTTCTGGCATCCATTGATTACTTTGGTTGGCACAGGGTGGCACTACTGAATGGAGAGTTTTGCCTTGTTTACTTCTAAACAAGTAAAAAAAATTAAATATCAAACAAAAAAAAAAAGTCACAAAGACTTTATAAACGTTCCATAATTTGAAAAATATTATTTCTCTTTTCTTGTACTTATAAATATTGATATTAAACATTAAAAAAGTTTATTGATTTTTTTTGACTAATTCAAGTTAATTCATAAATTGTTGTAGAAATCTTCAATATTTTTTAATATAACAAAACAATTTATCAATGTTTACAATTAAACTTTGTAAATGAGATACTAGAATAAACTATAGTATGGTAAAGTTTGTAGATAAGAAAAGTAGTGAAATTTTTTACATTGCTTATATTAAATTTCTACACTAATTTTAATGCACTCTTCACATGACAATTGGCAAGTCTTTTAAATAATAACTTTTTCTTTATCATTTCTCTCTGAGAGGTTATTGGAGAGGCTTTTGCCTTCAAGTGGGAACATTAATTTATTTATCATTTAGTATATGAATCTTTAACAACTTAACTATTAACCAAATATTATTTAAAAAAAAACCTGTAGAAATTACAACCAGGATATGAATTCGTCAATGACCTTTTTAAATTTTTAATTCTGCCATTGTGGTAATAGATTTGGTAGTCATTAATTAGGTGGTTCATAATTTGGGTTTGTCCACATTTACATATCAGTAGTTAATACATTTCATTTATGAAGCAAGAATTATGAATTGTCTTGAAATTTGCTATAAGACATCAGTTGCATCTAGGAAAATAAATTTAGTTAGCTTTATTATTAAAACTGGAAAAAAAATTTGTTTGTAACATCATAAAAGTTCCACTTTCTTGTACCATAATTCTTTGAATGTAAATTTTTGTTTGAGCATTCAAAAAGGAATTTTGATTTGAAATTAAATTTGGACAGAGAAATTACATCTTAAATTAGTGTCAAGTGTGTTTTATATCACAGCTTTTTTATACATTATTTTATAAAACAAGTTCATCTTCTGGCATGTGGCTGAAAAACATGAGAAAGAAAAGGAAATCACTATAAAGAAGTAAACTTGAGTGTACCAGTAATATGTCTAATTACAATATTTAAATGAGTATCCAAAAGTTTAGTTTGGGTTTTTTTTTCTTTTAAAAGGAACGATATTCACCAGCAAAATGTTAGTGCTAAAAAACAGTCCATAAAGTATTAGCAATACAATCCTAAGTAGTGATGATTAATTATAGAAGATTATTCTTAAAAATAAATTTTGATCAAACCTTAGCTAAATGAGTAAAATAAATTAGATTATAATCCAAATTTATTTTTAAATAACATGTAGGATTATGTTTAAGTCGTTACTATTGTAGATTAGAAAATTCTCTATTAAACTATTTAAATAAAAAAAATGAACATATTGTCGACATAGGATTAAGAATAAGATCTCAGTTTTTGAAATAAATTTCCAGTCTTTTCATATCTTTTTTGAGACACTTTTCCATTTCAGGAAAAAATTTCTCTTGAAAAGTTAAAGCAATGTTGATGAATTTCCTCTCTTCTGTTTCAGGAAGATTACTGATGAATGTATTAAATAAAATAGGTGAGAAAACTGAACTTTATAGTAGATTTTTCATCATATAGTGACATTTGAGTTTTCTATTTGAAATCATTTTGTCAAATAAATTAATCGTTTTTCTGCAATTAATAATTTTAGAAAATTTGACTATAACAATAAAGATCGCATCAATTTTAAATTTATTTTAAAAACTTTTTTCATTATAAGTTTTAAAAATAATTGTTCATAGATTTTTTGTTTTTGTTTAAAGACAGTTGACTCTATTTGTAGATAGTTCTTAGGAAACACATAATAAACAAGGCAAACCTCTCCAACAGTAGTGCTGTGCCAACCAGAGTAATCAATGGATGCAAGAAGGCTTGTGCATAAAATCCCTATCCAGTGCCTACTCATCCAATATCCCCAGACTAGTTTCTGGCTTGTGGCACTAGATAGGAATTTTATGCATGACTTCTGGCATCCATTGATTACTCTGGTTGGCACAGGGTGGCACTACTGTATGGAGAGTTTTGTCTTGTTTAATAACAATTATGTGCTAGTATGAGCTAGTGATCATGTGATGTTTAGTGGAAACACATAATAATGATATAATTTTTTTGGATTGTTATTAGGTTTATTTGATTTTAAAATTGTTCTAGTTTTGCTTTTATGTCAATTAAATTTCTATATGAATAATTTTATTGAATAGTTTTGTCAATTATTTCTACCCTTTAGCTACTAAATTTTTTAAAAATTCTGGAAGTATATTATCTGCTTCCATGGACTCTTTCCTGATGGAAGACAATCAATGGTCAACGCCAAATTCATCAACACCTACAGATTTTATCAGATTGATATTATTGAAGCATTATGAAAATGAAACTTGAAATTTTGTATTAATGATGCTATTTTCACTCTTTCAATTTAGTTTAGAGATCTAAAATATAAAATTAATAGTCTTAGAAGTAATAATAGCAGTTCATTTAAACACACTTGTATCTCCTTTAAGCTTTTGTTAATCAGGTCAGGCATTAGAAAATCCTTCTCATTTCTTCCCCGACATAATTTAGTAATTTTACAAATTTGTGAACAAATTTGGGATCATTAATAATAAAAAAAGATTGGCTAGAAATATCACAGTTAATTTTGTTATATCTTGAGAAAAATGCTTTTGATATCCACAAGGGATAGACTCTCTGGAAGCTGTTATCACTGAGTTTGTTAAAACAGTAGTAAATGCTCTGTACATTAGTGTCACCTAGTGAATGGTGATCACATGTTGTTTTAGTGAGTTTGTCAAACCTATCATAACAAGAGGAAATTGGAATTTTTTTATTAATAATCATTCAAGATATTCAGTACATCCATTTCAGTTACCCTTTTTCAAATTCCTTTTCAGAAAAAAAAAATCTTTCTATTCTATTAGACTTGATTTATGTTGACTGTAGAAAATGATTCAATGTCATTAAGGAGGTAATCATACATCATTTTTTATTGAAATAAAATGTAAATCAGAAGTTGTTACTGTTTTCTATTCCTTCAACGTTCTGTTTCTCCATGCTGGCATTGTAAAATAATTGTGTATTGTTTAAAAATATTTATTCTGTTTAATCTCTATTTCATGTTTCCAAAGATTACTATGAGAACTAAAATCTCATATAAATGTAAAAGATTTGGAAGAGGATGATAAGATCAGTTTATATTGAGAGATTTGTTAATATTGTCTACATAAAAATTACCAGAATTGTGATTGCAATATCAGTTGAAATATTTTCCATGGAAGTTGTTCATTTTACAAGATGGTTCAGAACAAAAATAACCATAACATGTTTACAATGCATTATATCAATAAATCCAGGAATTTAAGAAGACATGCATTATTGTAAGAATAAAATATCATTACATCAAAGTTTTACTGAACAATTAATTTGTAGATTTCCATTTTTAATTTTGATATATTTTCAATGTTAATTTGAAGAAGTTTTATTGTAATTCATAATTTAAAGAGAAAATTGATATACCTGATATTTGGGGTGTTCCATAGTTGCTGACATCATTAATTGTTTTTTCAATTCACTATCTTAAATTCCTTATCTCTGTAGGTCCAGCATGGCCATCTGCAATATCACAACCATAATTAACAGTAATATATTTTATTGTGTAATTTGATAATTTGTGTCTTTAACCAGGAATTTATCAAAATAAAACATGATTGGTTTCACATACTAAGATATTTTATCTTCAGGTTGGACCATAAGGAGGTTGTTATCCACCAACTTTAGTAGAACTAATAAAAGTAATTATATGCATGTGATACAATTTAATTTGAAAATTATTTACATTAAGAAACTAATTTAAATAATTAATTCAAAAATAGAATAATGTAGTTATAAAAAAATAATTTAATAATAATTTGAAAGCATAAATTTTTATAATCACTGGGTGAATACTAATGTGAATGTTTTTACCCAGAATTCTTTGTCTCTCCATTATTTTCATAATTTGGGATCACTTTAATTCTCTATTTAATAATTTGCAGCTATAATATAAAAATAATAATAATAATAATTTTAATTGTAAAAGCACTGTATGACTGATTTATCATGTCCATTATATGAGAAAATGATTTTCTGAAAGATAATATTCCGTTCATTTAGACAGATATATATAAATATAATTTATAAATTTATACTTTTTTAATTAATATTTTTTTCAAAGTGTGATTTCCTAAAATTATCGTATATATTATACAAAAGTAATAAAGATAAATAACAGGAGAACAATAAGATTTTATTAATTTCATAAAGTGATCTAAAAATATTGGTAATAAAGTGATGATTACAAAATGTGAATTAGAATCAAAATGGTGAAAAAATACCCCCTTGCTCAAATAAAAATAAGTAAGAAATAAATGAGTGAATGAATAGTCAGTAGTAAACAGTCTTTTTTCCATATTCATATTTTCAAAGATTGAAGTTTAAATGAAATGGATTTTTAAAAAAAAATGAAAATAAAATTCTTTCATATATTTTCCTATTTTTTTTTTTAGTGTAATAATCACTTCTGTTGAAATTTGTTATTAGTAAATGATATGACTTTTGGCTTATTTCTGTTCTAGTTTGAATATTTTTAATAGATAACATCTATTTTTTCACATTGAGCACAAAACTGCACCCACAAAGCATTAATCTGCTCTAGCTTTTCTATTGAGTTTTCACAGAGAAAATATGCTTATACAATTTGTCTGAAAGTTTATGAAACATATAACTCTTATCTAAGATGGAGGAAAGGTGAAGGTAGAAGAAAAGTTAAGATCTGAAGAAGACTGCTAGTAGAGTCGAAACTGTTATAATAAATACAATTATTTGCTTAAAGTGTTAAATGAGTGTTGATGAGTTTATAGTAGTGTTTATAAAAGTGAATATGCACTTTTATTTATATGTTGGATTATTTCCATAATCTAATGTTAATTGTAAAATATCTTTTAGAACAATCCAAACTTTATTTAAACCTTTCAAATATATAATGTTATTCTTTCTTCTTCAGATATTGAAAGACTGCCCAGTAACAGTACCAGCTCTGTCAAAGTCAGTAGACATTTTATATGCTAATCTATGATAAGGGTTTCCAAACATTACAAATTATCATAATGAGTTGAATTGTGGGATTATTTGTCATTATCATGTGAGTAGTTTTTTATATTTTATTTTTTTTCTTTCTGACCAATATTTTACCTTGATCCACTATAATGAAAATATACCAATATATAATTATGAATGAGTAAGTTTTTTTAATCACATGCTTTAATAAATTTGAAAAATTAATTTTTATTGAGTAATAAAACTATAATGACAATTTATTATTATTATTTATAACATATTTTATACATTAAAATATTTCAGTAGATTAGGCATTACAATATATATTTTACATCAAAACATTTGAAAAATTGAAGGTTTTTATACTATCTTATATATTATTTCACATATAATGTGTTATGCTTTTGATTTTACAATCTGTATTTTATACATACATTTAAAGAAAATAATCCTAGTTAAAATATTGTTTTCAAATGCATTAAATTTATTTTATAAGTTCAATGTTTTATATTTCTTATATTGAAAAATTTAAAAAAACTAGGCTTTCATCTTTTTCCTTTTCATATTTTTTATTATAAATATTTCATACATATAACATTATAAAATTTCTATATGAAAGATTTTATATTTTTCTCTTTATATATATATATATATATATATATATATATATATATATATATATATATATATATATATATATATATATATATATATATATCCATAGTATTATTTCCAGGAGTTTCTGTTTAGTAAAAATATTAATACCTAAATAGCTGATGTTTCAGTAGAACAACAAGTACTTTCCTCAGAGCTTCTTCTTTTTCAAATCATAAGAATGTGTGATAGTATTTAAAATTGTTATTTTTTCTTTAGTTATTTTTTCCTAATTTTCAAATTCTATTGGCTGAGAAGTTTAGAAAAATATTTTATCCTCCAATAGATTTTTCCAAATATTGTTAATTTTTTGTTAATGAAAAGTGGGTGAATTAAAAAAAATTAACAATATTTGAAAAAAGCTATTGGAGGATAAAATATTTTTTAAAACTTCTCAACCAATAGAATTTGAGAATGGAGAGAAAATAACAAAGGAAAAAATAATGACATCTCACCCCAACACATTCTTATGATTTTGGAAAAAAGAAGCTCTGAGGAAAGTACTTGTTTTTGTACTGAAATATTCATTTTCATTACACAGAAGCTTCTGGAAATAATACTGTGAATTCATTTATCCTTGAGAATATTAGAATATATATATATATATATTAAATTATGTATATATAATACTTTAGATTTTGTTGGAAAAAGTACACTTTTTATGTTTGTTATTAAAATAGAAAATTAGAAAGATTTATAAAAAAATACATTTTCAAAATTTTAATTTTTTTTTATCTACAATGTACCACTAGTCCTACAATTGCAAAATGTCATAAGAAAATGATACTATTATCTTTTTCAGTTAAATACAGTAGGTTAAATTTTATGACTTGACATCACTTGAATATTATAACTTTTATATTTTATCAATAATTTTGATCACAAAAATAAATAAACCAACAAATAAATAAATAAAGATTCAAAATTTATCGGTTATAATTCATTTTTAAGATAGAAAGAAAAGAAATAATATCTTAATATATGTATGTTTTAAATAATTCTAACATCAATATAAAAATATAATTAAATAATGTTTAACACTATACTAGTAATTATAAATAAAATAAAAATTCATATAACATTACAATACTGACCAAATTTTTTTTTACTAAAATTCTTCCACAACCATAATTTCATCAATTAACAAATAGATCTTTTCAAATGAAATTTACTTTGAAAAGATCTATTTGTTAATTGATGAATCATATTTGTGGAAGAATTTGGGTAAAATTTTGTTTTTTGGCCAATATTGTAATGTATGTGAATTTTTATTATTATATATAATGTTTATACACATTAAAAATGTCTATATATAAAAATTTATACAATATATTATTTTTTTAATTCTATTTGTCAAGACGTTGTAATATATATTATTTAAACTCTATTTACATATAGCCTATAGCCTATTGTACGCGTTAAAAAAATACTAAGAATTTTGATATACACAAATGTTTAGAAACAAATGATAAAAATAAAAATAGTTAAAGAAAAGAAAAAGCTTGAATATATTATATTAAATAATAAAAAAAATATAAAAAGAAACTGTTTTTGCTTTTTTTATGGATATTTTGGAGAATAAACTATTTTTTTTATGCCATTTACTGAAAATTCTTATCAGTATTCTTATTATTTTAATGATATAAAAGTATATTTAGTTTTTAAATTATATATCAAATAAAAATAAATGTTACATTGACTTTTAAACTTAGTATTCTAATTAACATTGCAATAAATGATTTACCATTATTATAGGTGTGGTTTATTTGTCTTGAATTATAGTATATTAGACTATGCAATAATTGTCTATGTAAGAATTAATGATAAACTTATAATTTAATTTAAATACTGCAAATTATTTTGAAAACTTTGATGTTGATATATATGTATATATAAGGAGAATTAGTAACTTTCTTAATATTAGTGAGGGTCTAACAGTATTTAATCCGCTTTGCAAATGAAAAATAAATTTACATATATTATTAAATTTGTGTATATTTGCATTTCCAAAGTGTTATATATAGAAAGTGAATTTATTTTTTGCTTGCAAAATAGATTTGACCTGAAAGATTTTGCATCGATATAATTTTTACTTGGAAAAATTATTACTCTAGTTATTACATATTATTAGTGCAGTGTTATTTGATATTTATATAGACAATATACAAAACACAGTATACAAACTTAATTTTTTAATAATTATTAATAATATTTTACAAAATAATTTAAGATTGTTGTACTAGTAATTGGAATAACAACGTAATTTAATTAAGTTGTTATTTTAAAAATAATCCAAATAATGAAATTATTTTTTCACCACAAAGAGATAAATAAAAAAAATTTCTAACAACTAACTTGTTTATAAACCTCTTTTATATATTAAAGTAATTAATTACTCCAAAAATAATAAATTTGAAATAGGTATAAAAAGGAACTCATGGGAGAGGGATAGAAAAGGACTATTTACAAATTTAAAAAATTCATAATAATAAGAGTATGAATAAAAACTTTTGAGGACTATGAGTCAACAGTAGTAAATACATATTTTTTGATATTCCAGATAAACCTTTCATTGCAGATCACAAAGCAAGATTAAAAACAATTATACAAGTTATAAAAATCTTAATTGTTGTTTTAATAAACCTAAAAA
This sequence comes from Epiperipatus broadwayi, assembly GCA_028023455.1. Classification (NCBI taxonomy): domain Eukaryota; kingdom Metazoa; phylum Onychophora; class Udeonychophora; order Euonychophora; family Peripatidae; genus Epiperipatus; species Epiperipatus broadwayi. The sequence goes on along the minus strand of JAQFVV010007580.1, from coordinate 64,280 downwards.
AGCTTTAGGATTAATAAATTCTATCAGAGAGATGTGTGCTCTTGTCGGTAAACTTAAGTACAACAGTTGTTATATCTACGCGATTTGCTCTCACATATAAGGTTATGTATGTGACTGCATGTGTGTTCACAAAATCATGTGACTAAAATAATCTTGAGTTACCTGAGCAAATTCTAGTTGATATTTAAATTATGTTTTTCTTTTGATTATTTTATTAATAAACACTATAATTATTTAAAACTAAGTTGTGAGTATAGTCTTATATTTTATTAATTTTTAAAATCATTTCAGCTTAATAGTTGTCTCATAAACCAACATAGAATATTTGATTAATTTCATAATACATAAATAAAAAAAGCAAAAAATATTATTTTTCCCTTTTCTTCTATCATCAAAATTCAACATTTTCCATTATTATTTGTATATATACACTTAGCAATAGGATAAAACAAGAATGAAAAACTTCTAATAAGCTTACTAATAGTTGAAAAATTTTGTTAATAATATCATATTCTTTATTATTCCATTATTTGGATATTCTGTTTAATCTTCAATCTAAGCCCTTTTTAAAATTTTATCATCTAGGGTTAAATGATTTATGCAACTTCATAAATAATTGCATAAAATCAATATTCAGAATTAAATTATTATATATATTAGAAAATATTAATTCGGATGGTTTATTGCTCGGAAATTCATAGAAAGTCCAAATACGTGGCAGAACTTTAACTGCGATTCATGAACCTTGAAATCCAGAGATCACTAGTTTTTTTATCGCACTAAATTAAATAAATTATTATAATATTTAACAAACCCTTTAGGTATAATGAAATCTAACATTTTTTATAAGAAGAATCTACATTATTTTCTATTCATTTTTATTCTCTCTTTTTTTTAAATGTCTTATTATTCGGACTTTTATATATTTAAAAATAGAGTAATAAGACATTTAAAAAAAAGAGAGAGAGAATATAAATTAAGCGACAGTTGATCGCAGTCGAGTGAACCGCAAAACATCATTCAAACTGTGCTGAAGAAAAGCAATCATCATCTAAAAATTGAAATAGACAGGATGCCTTTCTTAAGATAGTTAGAAGTCTGTACTGACTTAGCCATACTTAATTTTAATATTACTGAGCAAAAGTATACACGGACTGTATACAAAATGTCACATGTATTTAAAAACTCATTCATTAAAAGATTAAAACAAAAAAGAATATTTACCATGTGTAAGAATATTCATCATTTTTTAGACTTTAATAGAAAAAAATCTTGTTTTTGATTCGATGCTGTCTTTTTCAAATAAAAGAAAAAAATCTATTATTCTTTTGGGGTCACTTTGTCAATCCCGCCTGACATCGCGATTGGACTTCCGAAGCTACTTCTGTTTTATTAGAATGATACGCCAAGTTTTCTAGCGAGTACAAGACAGTTATAGCATGTGATAAATGGTTTTAAATTTTCACCTTTTAGATATGTCGGTCAGTCCTTACAGACATTTTGCCTTATGAGATATTGCTCTGATAAGACACGCGAAATAACAAAAAAGAAAGAGAAAAATGAAAGAGAGAAAATGTTTTAATACATAACCTCTAGAGAACTTAACATGAATCTACACTTCACCAGTGTTTATTACAATACCAACATTGAAGAGAATAATTATTCAGCTAAGAAGCTTTGTATTAAATTTAAGTCTTTCCGCTAACACTAAACTAATAAAATTTAAAATTAAACTGTAATCAATCATTTTATAAAATCGTGAGTAATATTGATTAATCTTTCTGAACGCATTTCTTATTTCTTTGTTTATCAAAAATGTGAATTTCCTCCCCATCCTTATAGCTTCAGAACATTAAAAGATTAACATACATTTTTTAAAACTTCTGCTACATCTTTATACTGATTAATAAAAACATATTTAATTCGCTTCTTTTTTTATAAAATAAAAAACTAATTTTACATATTTTAGAAAATATATTGACGAATACACCTTTCATAACATTAAAATGATTGGTAATTTATAATAATATTTTCATTACTCTTTTCGTGTAAACAGATTATGCACGCATATGCATATGCTTGATGCGTGTGTGTGTGATATTGTCTTCAACTCTAATGAAGAATACATCATATAATTGGTTGTTGTTAAAGTTATTTCACTGATACTTATATTATTAACTGAACCCAATTATTAGAATCAAATCTTTTATATTCCAGATAAGATGATAAAGTTATCCTTTTATGAATCAATAAAGTAATTAATAGTTTACGGTTCCGAGTTTTTAAAAAGTTCGAACAAGTTCAAAGTTCGAACTGCAATTCATGAACCTTGAACTCCTGAATCTGTCAATCTACCATTTGCATTAGACATATTGCTTGGAACTTTATAATAAAAAAATAACCACTAGAAATAACAAAGTTGGACCATGATCTATAAATCTTATGAAATTTGCCTTTCTATTATTGTATAAAGCCATGCACATTTAGGTTGCCATATAATAGAAAGCTATTTGGTTTGACTTTATGAAAAAATCTAATGTTCATTTAAAAATGCTTAGCTATCAAAAAAAAAAAAAATCAAGTCTAGCCATATTTTCTTTTTAAAAACTATAGTTCAAAATAAAGGAAAATTATATAAAGGCATTTGATTCTTTGAATTTGAAAGCACTGCTTATGTATTGATTATCAATAAACATTTTGTTAGGGTGAAAAACGATTATAAAAAAATTGCCTCCATCCATACTCAAAGCATTGCATTCTTTTAGACTATATTATAATTATAAGTCAGAATGTGATGCCTATAAGAAAGATACGAGATGAATGAATATAGCCAAAGTTAAAATAATTATTGCATTAAAAATAAGGCCAAAACCATTTTAAACGTATTGATTACAATTTCACAAACGCTGTTAACTTTCAATACAATATATATATAATTTTGCCATTGCTATGTATTACACAATACACTGAGTGTATTAATAAAGAGCATAAAACAATGATTTTTGCTATATTTGGCAACTAAGTTTTTATGGCCAAATGACAATTTATTTTAGCATTTTAATATTTAGAATTGTATTAAAAATTTTAATGTGACATTTACATTTTTGTTGTAATAAATAACTGCATACTTCTTTAATGATCCTTCTATTGTAAGGAGACAAAAAAGAAATCTATTTAATTTATGTTTTCAATAATATCCATATAACCTGGATTCAAATGTGAGCTAGATAAATGTAATATTTTTTTCAATAGACTTAGGCTTTTCTTTCAGGTAGCTCACTCAATAGCAAATATTAAATGATTATCATTTTCCTATGTTTATACAAGCTGTTAAAACAGAGGATGTGATGTGATGTATTGTGACTTCTCCTTAAATGAAGTCAAGAATATCTCAGCAATTATGCCCAGAGAAACCTGTTAGCCACTTTATTTTCCATTCCCCATTCTAAATTTTTTCATATTCTACTCCATCCCATATCCAAAACATAATCTTTGTCAACTCTATAACCTTTATATCTAAATCCCCTTTATCTTTTCTCAAACCCAGCATAAAAAACACTAATTCATTTTCTGTATAATCACTTTTTTCATATTTATTCTTCCATAACTTCATTATATGTACCCTTTCTGTTTTCAAGCATTTACATTCAATTAACAAATGCCTAATATTTTCTATTCCTTTCTTACATAATTTACAAAATATATCACCCATGTTTTTCATTTATATGTATATTCTCTTGTAGCTAAAGATCCCATTTGAGCCTTAAATAATAAACTACTTTCCTTACTATTATCATATATTAACTCACACCTAATATTCTGTTTATTTCTATATATATTTAAACACTTATTTACTCTCCATACTATTTCTTCATCTCTCTAACTCCCTATTCCTTATTAATAAATCTATTCTTTTATCTCATTCCTTACTACTACAACACTCAACAATCCTCTTAACATAATCATCCCATCTTTTGTACAAATATACTGATATAAATTCTTTATCCAAATCTTTTGCATATGGCATTACCTTTCTCACCCATCTTGTTACCTGCCCTTTACTCATAACCCAATTAAATACTATTTTGGCTATTCTTTTATTATCCATAAACTGCAATCTACCAAACATTTTCATTTTACTTTTTGCATCTCTCATATGAAAACTTGACCATCCCATTGCTCCTTGAATTGCCTCCCTTGCTGTCCATACTTCTGCATCCAATGCATGTCTTCCTACTTCCCTTTGAACTTTTTCTAAGTAATTTAATACCTCTTTACTAACATATAATGCATCATTACCATATGTTAACCCTGCTACTGCAACTCCTTTCCATATAATTCTAACTACATTATATTTATTATATGAAAACACTGTTAATTTCTTTATCAATCCCTTTCTTTTCTTTGCTTCATTTATCAATTTTTTCTCCCATTCATCCAAATAATTTTTCTGATTACTTAAAATAATTCCCAAATAACTATATCTATTCTCTACACTTAACTTAATATCTCCCAATAAAAATTCTACATATTCTCTTTCCCCAGTAGTAACCATCATTATATTTGATCTTCACTAAATTTAATCCCCATCTCTTTACCTACCTTGCAATGTCCTCAGCATAACTTCCATATCTTCTCTTCTTTCTGTACACAAAAATATATCATCTGCAAAAAAAAAAAAGATCTGACAAAATATATACTCCCTTACGACCTATTAATGGTATCTCTATCCCTCTTCCTAATCTTTCTATTGCTCTTTCCATTCCACTCAAATACAACCCAAACAAAATAGGTGACATAGAGCATCCTTGCCTTAATCCCACTCCATTTTTAATTTCAACTGATTCTATATGCCCTAATTGATATTATAATAATTATTTTCATATAATTTCTTAATAATATCTATTAAAGCTTCATCCATTCCCAAATTTTCTAAACGTATCCATAATCTATTTCTATTTACTCTATCATATGCCTTCTCTATATCTATAAAACTCATATATAACTGTTTACCTGAATTCCTACTCATATTCATAAGTTGTGTAACTACAAATAAACTATCTCCTATACGCCTATCTAATTTAAACCTCCTTGCATTTCCCCCACTACATTATTCCCTTCCATCCATTTGACAACTCTTCTAGCAACCATATATGAGAAAACTCTATATAAAACTGATGTTACCACTATTGGTCTATAATTATTTAACTTTCTATGATCCTTACCCTTTCCTTTAAATAATCTTACTCTTATATTACTCCAACTACTTGGGAAAACTCTATTCTGTGCCATTTTATTAAAACAGGATAATAATTTTACTTTTGCCCTATATCCTAAATTCATTACCATCTCTGCTGCCTATCCATCTAAACCTCTTGCCTTTCCACTTTTCAATTTTTCTCTACCTCATTCAGTTCATTTTCTGAAAACCTAATATTCCCATTACTATATGCTTTCATGTTTTTATCACTCTATCATTCACATTTAACACCTTTTCTATATTCATTACTTATCTATTTAAGATTATCTCTAAATCTTTTCTAGAGCTACACTCTACTCCATCACCATCTAGTAATACTATCTCTTTCTCTCCTCTGCATTCCTCCTTTTAATGTAATTCCAAAATTTTTTACTCCCATCTCTTCCACTTTTATTAATATCCTCCAACAATTTACTATTCAATTTCATTCTCTCTATATAATTATCTATTTTAGCTAACTTTTTTTTTTCTAAGTACTTTTTCCATTTAGCATTAACATCTTTTTGGCTTTTCTTATTCTTAATAGCACACTTATATTCTCTACATGTTTCTTTCCTCTCTTTTACACTTTTACTAATTCTCATTTTTTTTATTACTTTTATTCTTCTGAATATTCTCACCTAAAACCCTATTTGCCACTTTTTCTACTTCTTTATAACAGTCCTTATACTCATCCCCAACCCACTCTTTCATGTTTTCTTCAACTTGTATTTTATACTCTTCTGACTTATTCTTATCATTCACTCTCCATCCACATTTTTCATTATTCTTTTTACTTTTATTTCTATTCTCCATCACATTACTAACCATTTCAATTACAATGAAGTTATGATCACTAGTGCATACTTTTTCTTCATTATCAAACACCTTAATTTTTCATATTTTATTTATTCCCTCTTTCTCTACCAATACATAATCTATTGTATGAAATATATTATTTCTAGACCATGTGTATTGTCCCTCATAAATATTTAATACATTTCCAATACTCAAATTCACTTTCTGACAAAATTCCTTCAAAAGCTGTCCATTTTTATTATCTACATCATCAATTTCTTCAATATGTTCATTCATATTCTTTTCCCTTTTTTTAAAATTTTTTGTATATCTTTAACTAGACATTCATATATGTTACTATTCCATTCCATTATAATTTGACTATCTCCAATGGCTATATAAACTATAACCACCATCCATTCTTGACTACCCAACTTTATTTCAAACCACAAATGTTTTTGACATTTAACAATATTTAAATATTTTTTTTGATATAACACCTATACCACCACCCCCTTTTTTTTCTATTTATACTCTGCCATACCAACTGTTTCAAAATAGGTTCTTCTTGTTCTCTTAGATGTGTTTCCACTACTGCTAATACCTTCATACAGTAATGCCATCTAGTGAAAGCCAGAGTAATCCAATGGATGCAAGAAGGTTTGTGAATAAAATTCCTATCTAGTGCATACTCACCCAGTATTCCCAAATTAGTTTCTAGCTTGTGCCTTTCATCAGTGAGGAGGCTTGGATCTGAGAGCACTGAATTGGGTTCAGATCTATATGACTATACAAGCTTGGATTGAAAACATTAGATATGGATTTTATGCACAAATCTCTTTGCATCCATTAATTACTTTGTCTTGCACTGAGTGGCACTACTGTATGGAGAGTTTAGTACTGGGCAATGGATGAATATCTACAAATTTGTAGCTACAAAATAAAACAAAGATGCAACAATTGTTGAAATCCTCATTACGTACCATTGGTTAGTGTAATAAATACTTTTTCTTCTTTATGATTTTTTTATGAGGAAATACTGGAGAAATCTTTTCCTTGAAGAGAGCTATTTAATGTTTGTTTTATCTCTACTTGAGATAATTATGAATCATTATTAATAATAATAATGAAAAAAAAATTGAAACAGTAATACAATGTTCTCTAGTATTATTATTATTAGTTCATGATATTATTTCCAGGAATTTCCATGTAATAACAATATAATAGCTAAATAGCTGATAATTCAGTACAAATAACAAATACTTTCACCAGAGCTTCTTCTTTCTCAAATTATAAGGATGTGTGTGATGAGATTTAAAATATTTTTTTTTCTTTTGTTATTTTCTCCTCATTCTTAAATTTTATTGGTTGAGGAGTTTTAAAAATAGTTTATCCTCCAATAGATTTTTCCAAACATTGTTAATTTTCTTTAATCCACTTTTCATTTATACTCTTAGGTCTTTTAAAAATTTCTATAGCTACCCTTAGCAGTCTCTGGTCATTTTGTTCCATTTTTGCCAGAATATGTCTTTAATTAAAATTGATGTCATGGTTTGCTAATTTAATGTGTGAATAAATTGCTGATGATTAAATTTTTCCCTTACTATGGAAAATGTATTCTTCCTTTCATATCTTATGTTTATTCTATGATATGTCACCAGTGTATGAATGTAAACAAACTCCACATGGAGTTTCATATTCACCATGAGACTCCAAAGGTATTTTCTTTTTAGAGCATGGGACTACTTCATTATTTTTTTAAATCTAGTATAAATTGTATTGATATTATCAAATATATCAAACATTCAATTATATTGCAATGCATTGTTTAGTTATATTCATTCATACAATGTGCACCTGGTCTACGGTTTAAATCTGACAGAAATCTAAACACTTTATTTTAAATAGTTTGGATCTTTTTCCAGATAACAAGACCATAACTATTTTATCTAGATACCTACTCTTCACTGGAGAGTAAAACAAAAAAGAAAAAACATCTAAAGCTTCAGAATCAGTCCGAGTAATAAAATTTCTATTGTGTAATTTTCACTACATCACTTCCACCCAATATAAGGACTGGTTTCTATTCACTTTTAATGCCTTGTGGGAAGATGTGACCAAAAGACTTGTGAGAAAAAAAAGATCCCCAAGATATTCCTTTCATATTGAATCAGCACTCATCACTTGGTCCAGAATACAATCTCTTATACATACTGTTATCATTGTTCATTATATATATATAGCAAATTACTACAGTTTAATTGATAAGTGTCAAACATGCTGTCCTCACACGTCACTTAATGAAAGTATATTAATAATTTTATTAGTCATTTTTTAGACTACAGATTATTCAATAATGAATAGAATTTCTGTTGTGTAATTTTCACTACACCACTCTTACATAATATAAGGACTGGATTCTATCCGCTTTTGACCTTGTGGGAGGATGTAATTATAAACATTCGACCAGAACATATGAAAAAGTAATATTTTTTTTGGTATTAAAATAACATGCACGTATAAATATATTCCAAGGTAATTTGTAATAGCTTTTTAAGAATTTTTTAAAAGTATTTTTATTTGAGTACATTTATTATATATATAAAATTATGCAACATGTTTTTTGCAAAATGATAATATTTATAATCCATCGGAATTAGAAAAATAACAAAGTCGTTGATAAAATAAACAATTATCAGTTTGATCAAATGTATTAACAAAATGACTGCCTTAGCAACTGAGGCTATATTTATTGACAATTATTCTAAATTAAAACCTGAAGCATTAATAATTCAATTTATCCATCTTTAGGAAGGAAACTAAACGAAAGAATAATAATAATAATAGTTATAATATTGATAAAAAACTAATACTAATAATAATGTCAATATTGATACAGGAAGGGTTTATGTGTTTGCTTAATGATTAATAACTTAAAAACTGCGTAAAAATTTATTATTTAATAAATCATACAAGAACATATTAAGTTTTGTTTAAAACATCATATAATATATATTTACACAGATGAAAAGACTTTAAACAGCCCACCCCATGAGAAAAAACTCTAGGGTATGTTTTTACAGAACAACAGAGACGTTACTCCCTAGGCTAGTCTTCATTCGGCTAATGAACAGTTGTTTGATTTTTTTTCCCTCGCGATATATATTTATTCTGTAAAATCTTGAGATATCTTTGAAATAAATGCATATAATAATTAAATCTTCAAAAAATCTTATAGTTATATATCTATAAAATAACAATTTGACGACCAGCCTTTTCTAATCTAACTTAAAGATCCTCAGTTTCTTGAAAAAAGTTTTGATCGACCTCCAGATTTAAATTCAATATATTGAGTATAATATGACAATAACCTAGAGCAGGGGTGGGCAAATAGCAGCCCGGGAGCCACATGCGGCCCGGTAAGAGGTTTTATGTGGCCCTCCAAGACTCAGAAAAATCTGCCTTGAACTGAGATTTCCTTTTTGTGTGTGGCTGAAGATTCATTTTGTATTTTCTACTATGATGGCCGCATCAATACAACTGTGCAGTATAGATAAGATGTGAAATGCTTTTCCAGTTGATCTGGTTATTTTCAATTTTGTCTTTGCATTAGCAAATATATACATTTCCAACTTTAGTAAAACCATGAACCCTCTGAAAAAATGTAAAATCGGTGATGAATATCATATGTTTAATGAAGAATGAACAAACAAATATTTCTTTGGTAATACAGGGAATAATGCAGTGTGTTTATTGTGTCATGAAAAAAGATGCAGCCCTCCACTAACCTTCGCTTCCACAAAGTGGCCCTGATGCGGCCCTCCACCAACCTCTGTGGCCCCTGAGCCAAAACAATTGCCCACCCCTGGCCTAGGGGTATGACTTAATGAGATCCTTTTCAAGTGTACACATACACATATTTATTTATATGTACATTGATAGCGATGTAGGGAAAGATAATATATAATGAATTTATTTGAAATTGTTTTAACCAAAGTTATCGAATCTATCTATCTATCTATCTATCTATCTATCTATCTATCTATCTATCTATCTATCTATCTGTCTGTCTGTCTGTCTGTCTGTCTGTCTGTCTACCTACCTACCTACCTACCTACCTACCTACCTACCTACCTACCTACCTACCTACCTACCTACCTACCTATCTACCTACCTACCTACCTACCTACCTACCTATCTATCTATCTATCTATCTATCTATCTATCTATCTATCTATCTATCTATCTATCTATCTATCTATCTATCTATCTATCTATCTATCTATCTATCTATCTATCTATCTATCTATCTATCTATCATGCTAACATTTTATAGCGATATTTTCATGCAAACATCACTTGCGTGAGAAAATATTTAGAGTATTAATCATCAAATGCAAATTTATTTTGAGCAACAACAGATATATGATATAAAAATGCTTTTATTTGGTATATAGAAAAATGTCTTTGAGCCTAAAAGATAAAATAAAATGTTGTGAAATGAGATTACTAAAACAAAAAGTTGACAACCTAGTATCAGGCTATGAGGCTAGCTATATTAGAGTTCAAAATCTTAAGTTTAAAAATTGTAAAATTATTATAAAATGCCAATTAGACCAAGGCAGTTCAAAACGTATGTTCTTAATATAGTAATGCCAAAAAGCTAAAAATATATTGTACAAGTAGGTTTTCATTGCTACGTACGATTTATTCTTTACTGACATTATAACAAGTTGCTTTCGATTTAAAAAATGGGAGGAGGTAACCGTTATAATCTAATTCCAAATCTTTGCAAAATTATTAAAAACTCAGCTCTGCAAACTTCTCATAATTGTAAAGGTCATTAAAATTCTCTTTCAAAAAGCTGATAATATAAAATAAATTTATTTATGGGATAGCTAAAAAAACATTATGAAAATAGTTTTAAAAAGCGTTAATATATATTAACGGTAATACTACAATATTAAACTTATGCAGAATGTTTAAAAATTCAACTCTAAAAAATCATAATTGTAATGGTTATTAAAAATATCTTACAAAAAGAAAGCAACATAAAATAAAATACATTTACGGACATAACTGCAAATAATTTAAAAAAAAAAAAAAAAAAGTTTAAAAAGAACTAATATATATAATGTCTACCTTTTCCTTCTTCAACCAAAAACAAACAAAAAAATCCCAAACATATAGTTTCCATTTTTCTTAATAATAAGATGATAGATCATGACAATATTGCAGAAATGAACTGTCATATATGTTGAATTTTCTAAAGAATATTATCTAAAGGTCATAGTAATGCTTAGATTAGATAGTGGTGATAAGATGATTAACAATGAGAAAGGAGTATAATAGGATGATTCCACATCTCCAAAAAATTTTGCAGCAGTTTTACAACAAATGTTTTGTGTATTAAAATAATAGCCTAAGAAAATTAAGGCAAATGAAGATTATTTAAGTCATCTAGATTTTGCAGATGATGTAATTGTTTTTGCAAATAATGCTTTAAAGCTTCAGAAAATATTGCAAGGGTTATTAGATGAAAATAAGAAAGTAGAACTAATGATAAATTAAAAAAGACTAAAGTAATGTTCAATGAATTTTCTTAGAAGAAGATAAAGATAGATAATCATAAATTAGAAGGATTTAATAATAACAAATATCTAGGTCATATTATTAATATAGACAGAAACATTAAGGGATGAAATCAGTTATAGAATTAAACTGTACTTTAGATAGAAATAATTTAATATTAAAAGAAAATAGGCCATCTGATTAAAAATGAATTTTTTTAACAGATGCGTTATCAGTTTTTACTTATGGATCTCAGTCTTGGGCATTTAACAGAAGAGAAATTTAAAGACTTCAAACTATTCAAAAAAGTATGGAGAGATAGATGTATATTAGAAGTAACAAGAAGCAATCAAAAATAAAATATATGGATGAGAGATCAATAATGTCACTATAAGAATTAAGAAACTGAAATGATGGCAAGTAGAAAGTGACCACCTGTGAAATGAATGAATGAAATTAAGTAGTTTGGAGGGTGGAAAAATGATATTATTTATTTTTTGTAAATAAATTATCATTATAAATAACAAATGAATTGTTTTTCAACATTAATAAAGCATGTATAAAATAAAGTAGAAATAAAATAATATTTATACATAATATGTCAATACTATCATTTTGGTGACATTAAAATCCTTTTTTAAAAAAAAATATTGTGTTATTTTAAAATGTGTCTCTCTTTTTAATAAAAGGTTATGAAAATATCATTGGGTTAAACGGAAACTTGCATGGTTGTGGAAGCTAATATGTTAATCATTATTATACCTACTAATATATAATACAGAGTTTTGAGTGCCTTTCTATTTAGTCAAATATAAAATAAAAATTATGCAATCACCAGTCAATGAAGAAATTGTCAATGCAACATAAAAATATGGGACTGTAGACTATGGAGAAAATATGAATAGTATTTTGGAAGTGGATGGCAAAAGTAAAAAAGAAACATAAAAAAAAGTAATTTGGTGATCTAAAAATAGAAATAATTTACATGTGACTGAAGACATTGAATATGTTATAGAGATAATGTGCAATACGAAGAAATTATTTTATTAGCATTTTCGGGCAGATAATAATCTTTTTTACTAATGCTGAAATTTGCAGTATATTTATTACAATCATATTTTTACTATATAGTCGACATTGATATCTTTAAATTAAACATGCACCTATCGTGTAAATAAATTAGTTAAAGTTGTTATATTATGAAGCGATGTAATTTATTTAAAAATATTTAATACTAAAAAAAATATTAATGCACAATGGAGGGAATGCATTCCATGATCGCAATAATAGAAGTTTTTTAATTTGTTAAGATATCTATATGGCTTAACTTTTGAATGTGATATTTTGTTTCAGTCAAGAGAATTATATATGGTTGAACTGTGTGGATTGTTGAGGGCAAATAAGTGTTGAGATTAACCTAATAAAATTATTTTAAAACTAATAGAAGTTTCTTAAAGCAATTTGTAAAAACAAACTAAGAGTGATCATTCTATTTATAGGATCCTCGGGCGTCGATGTTGATTTGACACACTTAATAGAAATAATAAATATATTTATTCATAAATATTATTTAGACTGAGGGATCAAAAGCTATATATTTATTTAAAGCTACACAATAGAAGATTTAATCTAATCAGAAATGCAGCACTGTAAATAAAATACTTTCAAAAAAATTTAAATTTATTAGTGAAAATGTCTTAAAATTCAAAAATAAATGTAAATTGAAATTTTGCAGGTAAAAACATCACAATATTGTATTTCTTTTTAAAAAATCGATCGTAGATTTTTTTTTAAAGTTAGCAATCGGGAACACGTTTGTATTAAATTTAATCTAAAAAACAATAATTATAAAGGATTGTTTTTCTTATTTTTTCTCTCTTCTATTGAAATTTAAGCCTTGTGAGAGAGACATTCATAATAATTAAAAACTGAAAACAATATTTTCTTTTAATCAGAAATATAAAATAACCTTTGATGTTATCACTTCATCAGTACAAAAAAAGTTAAAGAACCAATAGTCGTATTAAGAATTATATTACCGAATATGTAGGAAATTTATATATCAGTTTATTTATTTATTTAAATATCATGGTCTAGCGAGATATAGTGCAGTAATAAATCGGTAGATTCTGAAAGTCAAAGTCTATGCATTCATCATGTTTTCCCCTAAAGGTTCGTGATGATAGTGTTTTAGTTGTATTTATATATTGGACTATTTCTATCATCTAATATGAGTATTGAATGTCTTTAGAAAATTTTAACTTTATTTAAATATTTCAAATACATTCACCTGTTAGTAATAGCACATCAAACAAGTTAGTGTCAGGAATAAAAGATGATGTATATATGGTCTTTTTTGATTTAGTCAAGACATTTAATTCAATTAACAGGACCGGTCTGTGACATTATTCAAAATTAGTTGTCTATCCTTGAACATTTATTTATATTATACAGTACCTACATGATGGAAATAGAGTAAATATTATTAACTACAGGTGAAAATCAGACACACCCAATAAAAATTAGTAGTAAACAATGGCGTGTACTTGCTCCAATATTGTTTTCAATTTTTATGACAGTTATCTTTGGAGAAAATTATAGGTAATATAATCAAGAGGAATCAAGATGTAATACAAATTTGATGTCAGAATTTTTAATTTGAATTAATTAAGAGCAAAAGGAAAACTTTATTTTTTTGGATTCTGGATTTACTGTATCCAATGATTGTACAATTTTTTCTTGTTCAAAAGCTAATTTATAGAATATGCTTAATGTTTTGAATGCAATATTTAAAGACTGTAGTTTAATAATTAATCTTAAAACACTCAATTATTTGATCACCAGTGATGAAAGAAAAACCCTTATCAACTTTAAAGTTAGATAGTTTCTATTTGAGAATGCAAACCAATTTAAGTTTTTGGTAGTTTTATAAATAGAAAATGGACTTAGATATTGAGGTATAGCACAGATTCAATTAAAAGGCAGAGTATTATATCACTGGAAAATAACTTTTGACAGCTAAGTTATCTGTGTATAGAAATGTTTATCTAACTGACTATAAGGAAGTGAGATTTGGATAACCCACCAGAAAAGTTTCCTTTAATGATGTTCCACAAACTTTTAAAAATACATCATATGACGAATATGTTTTTTAATTTTCTGGATATGACACCACAAAATTAATTGTTATAAAATTACACCTTCAGTTTATTGAAATGTAAAATATTATGAAGAATGCTATGAGAAATTATTTTTATGGGAGAAGTAGACTTAGTGTGTGTCATAAGAATTTTCTCAAAGACTTTATGAAGAAAGGCAATAATAATTAGTGGCTATAGTAATATTTTTATTACCAATGATTTAAATAGTTCAGATTTATTTCAGGGTAGAATTTCCATATATTTTTCTTTTTTGTTTCCAGAAGCTTCTAATAATGCTACAATTTTGTAAAATTTTGGGGTTTAAACAATATAACCTATTGGTTAATACTTCTCAGCATACTTTGGATTATGTTCTATGTAATTCATCAATAGTTAGTAATTTTTACTTTATCTCAGTTAATTTTCCTATTTAATGGTGCTCTTTATTCACCTATTGAGTTTTATATAAGATATATCACTCATCAGTTAGTTATTCAAATATTAAAAATTTTTTTTTAGAAAAAGTAATTATATTAATTTTTGTGAGATATTTTCTAAAGTTAATTGGATTTATGGTATTTTTATAATTAAAACAACCATTGCTTAAATTATTTTTTTCACAGATTCTTAATAATTTTATTGATTTATATATTCCCAATAAATTCTCTTACCATCACAAATTATATCTGAAAACACAGAATATCTTTTTTTATAATAATTTTTATCAATTTCAGAAGATTGGCTATACATGTTTATAAAAGAGATTTACAAAATTATATCATAAAAATTGAACTTAATATTTCTTCTAACACTAAATAATTGGGGGATTTTATTAATAATTCTGACTTGGGTAAGAAAACAGTTCAATCTATCCATAGTTTTACATTAAATGCAGAGACTTTTCCAAACAATTTGCTGACTTATATCCATCACATCATACTACATCTTCATAAACTATATTATCTAGCAATCCTCTTACTGCTCATTGCATAATTGATATCTCCAGGGATCGTGTGTTTTTTCCAATGTTATTAAATATGACAAAATGACCCCAATTGTTAAGAATGGCTTCCATGACTGTATTAACAACTATAGAATTATTTTGTTTTACATATAGTGCTTAAATTTTTGAGAGATGTCTTTATAATGCAATATTTTGAATGTTAATAAAACCAGTTGTTTTTCTCACCATAATTTTATTTCTAATAAATCTATAAAAACCAATTTGCTCACAAATTATGATCATATAATATGCTTTTGAGAATCAGCAGAAAAGACTTGATTTTATTTATTTTGATTTATCAAAAGCCTATGATAAAGTAGACCACATAATTCTCCTTCACAAATTACATAAATGACTTTTTCTATTAAACTTATTTAATGATTTCAATCTTTTCTTTGTAGTGATATAGCATATGTTAAATTCACCAGTAATACTTCATTTAATTTTGAATGTAATTTAGATAATCCTCAGGGTAGTATTCTAGCACCATATTTTTTAACATTTATATTAATGACCTTAAAAACTGCCTGTAATTTTCTTTCATGCTATGCTGATATCTGTAAATCTTTAGAAGAATTATATCAGTGATAGATTGCACTCTTCTTCAGAAAGATATTGATAACTTTAATGCTAAGTGTGATCTAAATAATGTCAGTTAATTTTAGTAAATATATTCTTATTTCATATTCTAAAAAATCTGATATTTTTTATTTTTTTATTTTATTAATTCACAAAAAATTAGATCTGTTGAATCCAAAAAGATCTTAGTCTTATTTTCTAGTAATGAATTCCTTTTTCATCATTTAAAAATGATTGTTAGCAAAGCTTTTAAAATCATGGATGCTATTTTTTGACATGGTTATCATTTCAATGATGATACAAAATATAAATTATTTTGTCATTAGTTCATTTGATTATTGAAGATTGTTCCCCCATTTGGAATCCTAACTTTAAGCATAGATATAATTTATTACAATCAGTGTTTAATAATTTCTCCAAATACATTTCTTTAGAAAATAAAGTTGGCCTTCAACTTTCTTCTAGTTGAAAATATAGAACTTAAATATCTTTACAAAATCATAAATCAACAAATTATTCTATATAATATAATTTAGCTATTATTATTAACATGATACTAAATCTGCCTCTGTCTGTTATATTCAAGTTTGACATTCCAATGTCCTTAAATTTTTTCCTTTATTCAAGCAACATTCTTTATATAATCAGATTTTTACTAATACTAATAATTTTAATTTAGATATAAGCAATCAGAACCATCACATGTGTAAGAAGCACCTTTGTGCAAAATAAATTTTAGTTGCCCATCCCTAATTCTATGAAATGAAATTTGTAAATTAAAATATATTTTTTCCCAGTGCTTTTACAAAAAATTTTGCAGATATAACTTTAGTCATTAAACATGTTTGGTAAATACCTTATATGTTTTATATATTTATTTCTATAAAATAAACCTGGAGACTAAAATAGATGCTAAAATAAAACAAATTAATTGTATTTATATATTGGACTATTTCTATCATTAAATATAAGTAGTGAATGTAGAGCTTTTACATACTTATCTCTAAGGTTTTTTCTGATTTCTCCACTTTATCCTAAGAACAAAGTTGATTAGTGGTTTTCATACATTATGTATAATCCTACTAGGTTGACTTATGGTGTCATTTACCATTGACATATAAGCAGTTCTTTGAATTTTATTTTTTGTATCTTTTCCTCTCTATCTAATATTTTTGTATTATTCCTATTGAATATGCATTAGTACATACATGACCTTTTATCTTAAACACATCTGTTTTTCTCCTCCTAATCATCAGTTTGGGTTCTTGAAATCACTTTTCAAGTTTATGCTTTATAGACATTAGCATTCCTCATAGGGTGGTATGGTTTGGAAAACTGTTCTGATATTATATTGATTGCAAATTTTCCTTAATTTGTCTGCAATTTTTGATATGTATGGATGCACTACTGTACTATCCAATCATACCAGAAAAACAAAACATGATGTTATACTATCACTCTGGAACAGAATAAAAGAAGTTTTTCCAGAAACCAGTGATTTAAAAAAAAGATCTATATAAAACAAACTCTTATGAAAATTGGTTATCCATCTGTTGTTATTAAGAAAACCTTAAATGGAATAATTATGATTATTTTTTTTGATTGTATTTACGTTTATAATATTCATTCTTAAAACAAAGTAACAAGTATGAATAATTATAGTAAACATAAGTAAATTCTGAAATAGGTCTTAGTAATCCATGATGGGCATGAATCACTTGATAAATAAATGTTTCTTAAATGTTTCACACTTAATAAAATATCCCAGATTAGCAAAACACAAGAATATAAAATATTGTTGAAAAATTTTCTATTAGTAGGTAATGTAATTTTATATCAGGATACTCTGAAAATAATAATCTATTTATTAGTTATTTTGAATACTGTTTTCCTATGATATGTTTGACATGTTCAAATACAATTGAGCTGTGACTTTAAAACATCCATGTAACTTTATTATTTAGTTTTTTAATAGAGGTAATTATACTTTAATCCTTACATTATGTAATAATCCTTAATTATAAGAAAGTGCATATAAGCTGAAGGTTTATTCATGACAAATCCCGTTGATTGATATGAAATAATTCAATAAGTGATATTGTTGTAATTACATTAAATACAATTGAAAGATCAATAGTTCTTTATGGATAATCCTCCTGTTTTGCATATATGTTTTAGCATCTTTACTTAACTTCTTTATTAATATTAGATGTTATTTTTTTATATTAAAGATTCATTTACATTTATTTGGAGCCAAATATCCATTCCTTAAATATTTTGGTGAAGTAAAAATTATTTAGAATATGAGTTGTAAAATGATTTAGTCATTGTTAAGCCATTGATTTTTCATTTTGATTTTTTTGGAGAATAGATGTTAAACTATTTTATGTTTCCATGAAATACATTTTCTTTACATACAGTTTTCCAAATATTTAAATCATTGTTCTTATGATGAAATAGTCTGTCTCAGTAAGAGTTGAGTATATAAGAAAAGCAAATATTCTTTAAAAAAAGAAGAAGCAATATCCTAAAAGTCTAGAACTGTTTTTATATCATTTAGTTTAATAATGTAATTGGTTATGATTATGTATAATTTGTTCATGATTTCCTTATAAGATTTTTATCAAGTAATTATTATTATTGATAAAAATTATTCAAAACATTAATCATACTAGCACATAACAGATTTATACATAAAATTGCTATTAGTTGTTTGTTCTTAGTATTCCTGTTATAATGTATGAATGTATCAAATGAATACATACATATAGATGATGGTTATTACCTCCAGAATTAAGTAATTAACTAGTTTTTTATTGCATAAAAATTGAATGGTATATGATGTTTTCATTTGGGATTTTTGAAGAGGTCTTCCCATATGATACATATTTTTCCACTAAAGAAAAAACATTTTAAAATAATAATAACAGTTTTGTTAAGATTAAAATAACCAAATATCCTGAATTAATAATGATGTCAGGCTTCCACAGTAAAGAACATTCCAATGAGCCCCACTCTAGTTTAAGAACAGATTTTGGTTTCACCCCTACCATTTTCATGGTAGTATAGAAAGTTTCTGGCAGAATAATTGCCTGTAGCATCAACAACATCATCAGATCTATTATTATTTTTGACATTGTGAAAAGCTCTATTGTTTGAGTGTGGTGGTATTCTAGTGTGGTATGATCTATTTATCTTCCTACTACTATTTCTTTGATTGTTTTATTAAGATGTGTTATACATTATATGCATCATTGTCTCTTTTGCCCCTGTGGTTTATGGCTAAAGGTTCCTTACCCATCTTGAGAGTGTCTAGAAATTTCAAGACATTCTTAATCAAGTATCTTTTGGCAGAAATTATGGTTCCCTCAATATGTTTTGGCAAGTTTCACCTTATCCAGATGAGTTGAGTCTCTGATAAAGGAAATGTAGTCAGAATTTTCAATTTACCTACCTGACTCCAAAAAAATTGGGTATAGATTCTTTATTTGGGGCATATTTTTTCTGTCATGCTCAATATCAGACACTATATTGTTTGTTCTCATTCCAAAAACTATTTAGGAAGATGCACCTGAAATTTTCATATGCTTTGGACCTATAGCAGGGATTTCCACCAATCCTTCACAAACACATATAGATGGTTTTCTGCTATGACCAGTTTTTCCATCTCACTTAGTATGCTCAATGAGAATAATTCTTCCAATCCTACCAAGTAATCTAATGGGTTCTCATCAAATTCTCCATAGAAAGTTTTCTATTGAAAAAACTTGGTGATGTTGCAATTCAATTCTTGCTGACTATCATCTAGGTCAATATCATATTTAGTAGGGTTATCTAATAGAGGAGTTAACATTCCCCTATAATCATCCACCATCTGATCACTTTTTGATTCTATCTCTTCTTTATTGGAGTAAACTCTTATGGTTTTCTGCACAATTATCCCTTTTTATTCTTATCATTAAAAAATATTTTTAACTTACTTTCAAGATTTATCAACTGACTCTAATTACCTTCTTTTTGTACTCTCAAATAATTTTGCATATCTTGTATCATTGTTCTATTATTATACTCTAGATTGTTCCATGTAATTTCCTTCTGTTTTTTTTTTACAACAGCTTCTTTTTCATCTTAGTTTATGCACTCACTATTAGTCATTTGATCTTTCACATTGATTATGTTGCTTTGAATTTCTTTAAATTACTTTTGCAAGGATTTCATCTCTTTTTCAGACTTATCATCTTTTTTTTATCACCTCTCTATATTTAGTACTTTACCCTACCCTAATATCTTCAACAGTTTGATAACAATTCACTTCAATATAAATTCTAACCTTAAAATCAGCTTAGTCTTTTCAATTTTATTGACCCTTTACTTATTTCTCTACATTCTTTCTGGGTTATATTAACTTTTTCATTTAAATCTTTACTACTTATTTTAAAATTCTCTTTAGATAAATCCAATTTATTTTTCAACCTCTTGATCTCCTCTCTTAATTCTTTAAATCTTGTACTACATCTCTCTTCAGATTCTTTCAATTTGGCATACATATTGTATCTCAATTCTTCAGACTTTGCAAGAGATTCATTGAATCTATTGTCAGTCTCATCCTTTAATTTTACATTTTTCTTCTTCAAACTATTTTCTATACTTTTACATTTTTTTTATCAGAATATGTCTTCTGTTTCTCAAATTCTGTCTTCTGTTTCTCAAATTTTTTATCTCATCCCTCAAATTTTTTATTTAATCCCTCAAAATTTTTATTTGATTCTACTATTAGTTACTCTCTTCTCATTTTTAAATTTTAATAATTGATTGAGGGTTACAGTCTTGACATCTAGATTGGTCATTCCAGAACCTACTCCTGTATTAACAGCTTCCATAATGATAAGTGTGTGTTTATATATATATATATATATATATATATATATATATATATATATATATATATATATATATATATATATATATATATATATATATATATATATATATATATATAAGGCTGACTTATTAATTCACTTTAAATCATATACAATTTATTTAAATAAGTAATGATGTTTTATTATCAATATCTATCTTCAAACAAACAATATCAATCATGATTTAAAAAAATATATTGATTAAAATTTTTTTTAAAAAAGATATATTTCATTCTTATTGTTAGCTATATGTTGCCATAATCTTTAGTAATGCTTTTAGTGGACATTAATTGCATGTAATTTGCTTATCTCAGGTAGCAGTGATTATTAATCATGCCATTTGACAGAGTACCAAACTATACCAATATAAATGTGGCTAAAAGAATTGGTTGCCTGTGAGATAAAGACTTTATTGAAATTAAGTTAAATATATTAGACTGACCTAAGTAAAGTAAAGAAATGTTGTGTGTTTTATCAATACAATATTTTAGACAAATTATTTAATAATAAATGCTAGCTTTAAATATAGAAGTATCAATTCCCAATTACATAGTGTGTAAAATTAATAATAATAATAATAATAATAATAATAATAATAATAATAATAATAATAATAATAATAATAATAATAATAATAATAATAATAATAATAATAATAATAATAATAATAATAATAATAATAATAATAATAATAATAATAATAATAATAATAATAATAATAATAATAATAATAATAATAATAATAATAATAATAATAATAATAATAATAATAATAATAATTTATTTGCAATTAATAAGCAAACTAGGAATATATAAAGAATATAACAATGAAATAAAATTTTTATACTCTATTAGTATCAGTGTCAGATGTATGGTGGTGCAGAACAATAGACATATATTTGTAACTAAGTGAAAACATATGTGTGTTGATAATTACACCTTAATAAAGAAGTATAAAAATATTTAACTTATAATTTAATTAATCTAATGAATATAAGAAATTGAAATAAATTATTTATACCTCACTAAATTAATGAGGTTATAAGTTGGAATAATTGTAAATATTTTACCTTAATTGTATTTATACCATTCATCCTTAAAACAAAATAACTGTTTGAAAAATTACAATAAATATAAGTACATTTTAAAACATGATGGGCATGAATCATTTGATAAATAAATGTCTTTCAAATGTTTCACACTTAATGAAATATCCCATATTAGCAAAACCCAAGAAAATAAAATATTGTTGAAAGATTTTCTATTAGTAAATAATGTAGTTTTACATCAGGATTCTCTAAGAATAATAATCTGATTATTAGTTACTATGAATATTGTGTTCATATAATATGCCAAATATAGTTGAGTTGTAACATTAAAATATCCATGCACCTGAGTTGTTTAGTTTTTTAACAAAGATAATTATACTTTAATTCTTATATTATGTGATGATCTTTAAATACAAGAAAGTGCATGCAAGCTGAAAATCTATTCATAACAAATACAGTTGATTGGTATAAAATAATCTGATAAGTGATGTTGCAATGTTATAATGATGTTAAATAGAATAAAAAGATTGACATTTCTTCACAGATAATCTTTTCATTTTGCATATATTTTAGCATTAGAATATATATTTTATTAATTACTTTCTTATTAATATTAGTTGTTAATATTTTATATTAAGATTTGTTTACATTTATTTGAAGCCAAATAGACATTTCTTGAATATTTTGTAAAATAAAAAGTTATTTTGAATGCAAGTTCTAAAAATAATTCTGTTATTGCTAAGCCATTGATTTACATTTTCATTTGCTTGGAAAATAGATATTAATCTCTTTTACATTTTCATGAAATATATTTTGTTTATATACAGTTTTACAAATATATACATTATTACTCTTGCAATGAAATAAAATCTGTTAAAGTTTACCTTTCCTTTGTAGCAGATGAGTATATAAGAAAAGCAAATATGTCTTAAAAAAAGCAGCAATATTCTTTTAGTTTTCTGAGGATAAGTCACAAACTTTAGTATATAATTTTGTTGAATAATGTAATCTGTTGTTGTCGTTATGTATAACTTGCTCACAATTTCTTTATAAGAATTTTTTATTAAGCAATTACTATTGTTGCTAAACATTATTCAAAACATTAATCATACTCCGCACATAACAGATTACACACAAAATTGTTAGTAGTTGTTTGTTCTTAGTGTTCCTGTTAGAACGTATGTGTGTACAAATGATTACATATATATAAATAATAGCTGTTAATTCCAGAATAAAGTAATGAGTTAACTTTTTTAATATAAAAATAACTGAATGGTGTATGATGCTATTTTTTGGTTTGAGGTTTTTAAAGAGGTCTATCCATATGGTACAATACACACACACACACACACACACACACACACACACATATATATATATATATATATATATATATATATATATATATATAAGTTTAACTGGTATTTAATTTTAGATTGTACTCTCTATATGGTGATTAATTATATATATATCTCCATAAAAACTCTTTAAACAAAGATTTACCATAGTTATAATTGTCAAGATGAACCCCCAACTATTAAAACTATGATTTGCTGTAGTGATTTTATTAAAATAATGATTTTCTGAAATGATCATTCAATATATATGCATTAAAAAAGTCCATCATTTTTTAAATGTTGAGCCATTTTTTAATATGATGTAATAGGACACTGATATAAAAAAATAATATGACTTTTTTATTTGAAAAATGGCAAAATATATGCTAAAATATTATAGTTTATTCATTATGTAATTAAGAAAAACCATGATTACATACAGCCATAGAATAAAATAAATTTGAAAAGTGCACATAGTATTAAATAAAATGTAATTTAGTTTTCTGATTTTTATTAATAACTTTTTGATATTAGAATTGGAAACTCTAAAAAAAATAAACATTTTTGCCAAATAAATAGATAAATAAATAAAAGTTTATTCATTGTATGATTAAAAAAATGACGTCATAATAAAATGTATCAAAAATAAATTAAAGTATGTATTTGATATTATTTAAATATTTTTTTTTTGCTTTAATTTCTTTTAAACAAATTCACTATAACTATAGAAGGTGCATGTTATTTTTTTGATAAATTTTCAATTTTTGAAGCAAAATAAAAAAATTAAGTGTTAAAGTGATAACTTAATACATAAAGAGTGCAACAAATAAATTAAATATATATTTGAATAAAATTACTAAAAAAATAACTGACACACTATTGAGAACTGCAGCATTTATCAGAAGATATTTTTTTGAGATAAAATAATATATGAAGTAAAAAAGAAATATGAAAAATGCTAAAAGGGAATCATTAAAAGAATGAAGTGTAGTAGAAACTTAATGCAAGTCACACTAATTAAGGGATGCTAGAAGATTTGTGCAAAAAATCGCTATTTAGTACCTACTCATCTAATATCTTTAGACTAGATTTTAGCTTATGGTTTTCATGAACGAGGAGCCTTGGATATGGAGAATAGTGTTTAGATCTTTGGATTTAATGCATCCATCTAGAAGCCACATTTTATCTTTTCAGTTAATTATTAAGCTATAAGCCCATATTGAAAAACCAATAACTTTTCAATCTGAGTCCATTCACTTCTATAATCTTATAGATCTAAATCCACTTTAGTATCTAAACATTTTGGTATCTTTAATTTTTTAATAACAATAGTCACTAACATTCTTTTACAAGGATTGACATTAAACTACTAAAACATCACATGGTCACCACTTCTTATGTTTACATAATCTATTAAAATAGTAGTGATGATGTGATGTATTATGGCTTCTCCTTAAACAAAGTCAAGAATATCTCAGCAATTATGCCCAGATAAACCTGTTAGCCACTTTATTTTACATTCCCTACTCTAAATTTACCCATAATCTGCTCTATCCCATTTCCACAACATAATCGTTGTCAACTCTATAACCTTTATATCTAAATCCCTCTTATCTTTTCCCAAACTCAGCATAAAAAACAATAATTCACTTTCTGTATAATCACTTTTTTCATATTTATTTTTCCACAACTTCATTATATGTACCCTTTCTGTTTTTGTAGTATATTTCTCCATGTATCAGTGCCATTTAGTGCAATCTGTAGTAATAAATGGATGCTAAAAGGTTTATGCATTAAATTTTCCTTGTAGTATTTGCTCATTCAAAAATACCAAACTAGTTTCTAGCTTATGGCATTCATTGTAAGGAGCTTTAGCACATAGATCTTGATCCAATGCAACTTTACAGCAATCACCATTTTGTTAACTACAAAGCTATGAGGCAAACTGAAAACACAATAATGGTTTCAATCCATGTTAATTTTCTTGTATAGTCATACAGATCTGATCCCACTTTAATATATATTTTGCAGACTCTGCTTTTTAATAACCATAGTTACTAATATTTTATATTTTAAATTTCTTATTTTATTTTTCTCTGCTTAAGACAGCTGGATAATGATATAAAGTGAGATATTTAATTAAATTTTATAAAAAAAACAATAGTTTATTGCTAAAAGTTCAAAAGAAGTTTGAACACCAGAACTGGCAGAACCAAGTCAATCTATGGATATTGTGCTCCAGAGTCTGTCATTCTCCCATGCATCAGCATAAGGCAATTAAATTTAATATAAATGATGTTAAAACAAGTCATAAGAACTATTATAGGTTAATGGAAATAACTTGCTTATTCTCAAGGATAATTATCAATTAGTAATAGTTGATAGTTTCCTGGCAATATCAGAAGGCAAAAAGTTATTTATGTTTACATGGATATAATCTCCTTATTAATATTCTTTGTTATAACAATCCATGAAAATATTTTATTCAACATATATATATATTTATTATTTTTATTCCTATATATACGTAATAGAATCTATCTATCTATCTATCTATCTATCTATCTATCTATCTATCTATCTATCTATCTATCTATCTATCTATCTATCTATCTATCTATCTATCTATCTATCTATCTATCTATCTATCTATCTATCTATCTATCTATCTATCTATCTATCTATCTACCTACCTACCTACCTACCTACCTACCTACCTACCTACCCCCCCCCCCCCCCCCCCCCTCTATCTATCTATCTATCTATCTATCTATCTATCTATCTATCTATCTATCTATCTATCTATCTATCTAACATGAAAAACACTTGAAGAATAATTTTTAATTTAAATTATTTGTGTACTGTTATCATTATCTTATCATCTTTCTCTCCCCCTTTTCTTCTTCATCCTTTTTTGTTCTTCACAACTTCTTTCTTTTCTTCTTTTACTTATTATTTTTATAGTACTAATATGAAAATGGATAACATCCAACCAAAATGCCTGTGTTATAACAGTGATAACAACTAATTCCCACATAGAAATAAACTCAAATATTTATATTATATAGACCAAAACTTATAAAAAATTTAAAAGTAATATTCATAAAACAAAAAAGAATAGAACTCAAAACCTTATACTATTAAATCTTCAGAACTAATTGTAGTTTATTTAGTAAAAGATCTTAAATTCTAGAATAGTTGAAATATTTTTATAATCACTTAATGAAAAAACAGATTTAAAAACATGTAAATATACTTCTACTGATAGTTTCTATTTCAATATGGAATTCTTCTAATTTTTCAATTGATCTTAAAATAACAGTAAAAGATAATTCATTTGTCACGTTTTGAACAAACTAATATTAATTTTTGAAAATGGTTTGGGAAATATATGTTCACTCTTTTTATTTATTAAAACTCAAAAAATTTATTCAAGAAGTTTAAGAATACTTTTCAGGTGATGGCCCTATAGACAGATAGTCATTTTTTATTAGTTGGATATAAGTATCTAGGTTGAGTTGGTGAATAAAAAAATTATAAGAATTGTGGGGTAATTAAATGAGTCTATATTAAGAAAAACAATATTTAGAATTGTGGGGTAATTAAATGAGTCTATATTAAGAAAAACAATATTTACAGTTGATATTCCTAATCTTCAGAAACATTCTAATGAATTTAAATTAGAACTTACAAATCAGTTTCAAATATTAGTAGATTTTAAACATGATTCAGATTTGAATGACATTAATAGGAAAATAAGTGATACACTTTTAAAAACTGCAACAAAGATAGCTGGTAGAAAAAAGCAGCAATTGACCAGTAAAATTTCTACTGAGACTAGAGAATTTATGAAGAAAGGAAGGAATATGAGGATATACAACAATGATGCATTAAAAAAGATTGAATATCTCAAATTTTGTAAAATGGTGTGGAAAAGAGTTGAAAATGATATAAGAAAGTATAATTGAGAACTAGCAAGGAAAACTGTAGAAGAGAAGAAAAGTCTAAAGAGTGTAAAACAACATTTTGGTATTGGTAGGAAATTTATATCTGCAATAAAAAAGATGGCATTATTACTAAAAAGAGAGATGATATCATAAAATGTGTAGAAGACTTCTATCAAGAATTATATAGTAATAAAGAACAAGTGCCTCCTATACATATTATATCTCCCGAATTGCTCAGAATTTTGAATGAGGAAGTGAGACATGCAATTAAATTTATGAAGAAAGGGAAGGCTCCAGGTAATGATGGAATTGTAATTGATATATTAAAAGAAGCAGGTGAAAAAATAGAATTTTTTTTTCACAAAGTTATATACCAAATGTCTAAATGATAAAGATTTACCAGATGATTGGAAGAATGCAGTATTAATATTAATATTTAAAAACGGTGATAAAGAAGATATTAAAAATTTCAGACCTATCAGTCTTTTATCAGTTTTATACTAAGTTTTTACTAAGATAATTACATTTCGTCTACAGAAAACACAGAATTTCCACCAACCAAGAGAACAAGCTGGATTTAAAAGTGGTTTTAATACAGTAGATCATATCCAGGTATTGAGAGAAATTATAGAAAGGCCAAATAAATATGAGTTGCCATTATGCTTAGAATTTGTAGACTATGAAAAGGCATTTGATTCTATAAACATTTCTTCAGTGATTAAAGCCTTGGATCATCAAGGTGTTCCAGGATATTGTCATATTTTGAAGAATATTTATAAAAATGCAACAGCAACAATTACATTACATAATGATAGTAGGAAAATCAACATTGAAAAGGGTGTAAAACAGGGTGACTCCATATCTCCAAAACTTTTTACAGCAGTGCTGCAAGAAGTATTTTGTGAATTAAAATGAGAAGCTAAAGGAGTGAAAGTAAATGGAGATTATTTAAGTCATTTAGATTTTGCAGATCATGTAGTTGTTTTTGCAAATAATACTTTAGAGCTACAGGAAATTTTGCAGGAGTTATCAGATGAAAGTAGGAAAGTAGGACTAAAGATAAATGTTAAAAAGACTAAAGTAAGGTTTAATAGATTTTCTCAAAATATGAAAATAAAGATTGATTATGATGAGTTAGAAGAAGTTAACAGTTACAAATACCTTGGTCAGATTATTAATACAGATGGAAATATAATGTATGAAATTAATCATAAAATTAAACTTGTTTGGAGTGCTTTTGGTAGAAATAACTTTATACTAAAAGGAAATATGACTATGTGTTTGAAAAGGAAGGTTTTTAATAAATGTGTTTTGCCAGTTCTTACTTATGGATCTGAGACTTGGACACTTAATAGAAGAACAATACAGAGACTTCAGACCACTCAAAGAAGTATGGAGAGATACATGTTGGGAGTAACAAGAAGAGATCAAAAACGCAATGTATGGGTAAGAGAACAAACAGGTGTTACTGGCCTCATTGAAAAAATTAAAAGACTGAAGTGGAATTGGGCTGGACATATTGTTAGAAGAGATAATAACAGATGGACAATTGAAATTTTAAACTGGACTCCAATAGATTGTAAAAGACCCAGAAAGAGACCACATGTGAGATGGATGGATGGATGGATGGATGAAATAAAAAAGTGTGCAAGGGTGATATGGAGAAGAGAAGCTAAATATAGGAAAAGATGGATTGATCTTGGAGAGACCAGTGGATTGATGATAGTTGATGATGAGGTGCTCATCATAATAAACAAACAAAAAAAACCTTATTACAATATGATACAATTGTCAATACTAATGAAGAGATTATTATGTACTAATGAGCAGAAACTGCTTCTTTGTTTTACTTTTTTTAAAAAGAAATATTTAAGGTTCTACAATTTTTTTAAAGAGAAAAACTATTATGAAAAAGTATAAGAATAACACAGCAATAATCAATACTGAACTTTTGGTCCAATTGATAATGACTGAATTTTATATACAAAAGATATATTATTTTATACCTTTGTAAAACTACAGATGAAACACTTTCCACATTATAGATTACAAACTTGGAGAAAGAAGACAGGATCTATGTGTTTATTATAAAAATAGGGGGATAGACTTATGAACTAATAGTTTATGGGGCTATTGTTAACTGAATAGAATAAAAAACAACTTTTGTCAAATTTTTCATTTGAATAGTCGAATATATTAATAAGAGCTCTTATAAATTATTAACAGTAAAAAGACTGCCACCTGGGAAATATTTATAATAATAATAATAATAATAATAATAATAATAATAATAATAATAATAATAATAATAATAATAATAATAATAATAATAATAATAATAATAATAATAATAATAATAATAATAATAATAATAATAATAATAATAATAATAATAATAAAAAATCATAAATTATTTATCTAGTATTCTAAATATATGATACTGTACTCAATGCTAGAAACTGAACTATATTACATTTTTGCTTAGAGTTTATGGTTTATATATATGCTTAACTGCTATACTCCACTTAAGACAATTTAATTCCAGATTTATCAATCCAATAGACTGACTATCTTTAAAAAAAGTTATTGGAAAATCTTCTGTAACCTGAAAAAAATCATTTAGTTATAATGAGATCTTTCCACAAGTAAAGAATACAATAGGTGAATATATTACTACTTTACAATAAGACTTTACAATTAAGGTCTATATATTTATATATAATTTTAAAGATGGTTTATGGAAGGCACATTCTCATATCATGTTTATGATCTGGGGTTCAAATCTGGGTTAAATTTTTTTTCAAAAGATTTAGGATTTTTCTCACAGCAAATAGTTGCCTCTATAACTAAACATGATAATTATTTAACAAAGTCAGTAAAAGGATATCGAACTAATTTTAGTTAAACTATAAATAAACAAGGATGCTTTGCAAAGCCTCTCCAACCAGCAACTGGAAAATCTGATGGATACTGCCTATTTTCACTGTTTTTCTGTAAGAGATATTGAACAGGAATTTGCTCTGCAGAAGGGTTATTTATTAAAGTCTTTTTTATATATATAATTGTAAATAATAAAATAATACTCCGCTGTTCCATAGAATTAAGTATTTGTTAAAACTTTGCTTTAAATAAATAAATAAAATAAAACAAATGCTAATCTTAAAATTTTATTTAACAAAAATAGAAAATGACACTTAAAAAAAAAAAAATAGAAAAATATTTTTCCTATTGTTGTGATTTTTTTCTTAATGATTTTTTTAAACATATATATAAAATCTAACCACAGCAGAAGTATTTGCTAAAAATTTAAGCAAATTAATGAAATTATTTCATTAATGCGAAAAGAAATCAAATCCCTGCTTTGCAATGAAATGAAGCACTAATGATTTGAATTAAGTAATGAGTGCCGGTTAATTTACGTAATTAGAAGAACTTAAACTTTAGATTGTATGTTAAATTGGAGAGATAAAATTACATAATTATAATAAAACAAGTTTATTATATTTTCAGTTGAAAACTAAAAGCCTTTTATGCAAATTTATTAACTTTATATAATTTACTTAATTTTTAAATGCATAAATGTATTTGAAAATATATTATGAAATTGCTTTTGTTAGCATTTAAATAATAAAATTAAAAGAAATTATTTTCAAATAGTCGTAAAAGTATTGTACTTCGTTTTTTCCTCCATTTGTTCCCGCGACAAGCCATTATGAGAATTGCATGGACGCATTTAAACGCAAACTCTTTCTTTAATTGCACGCGCATGCATATATATAAACAATTGTTTAGTATGATTTTCGAAGTTGAACCATATTACGGTTCTAGATTTTGTTTTTACGAGTAGTCCATGGTTATTTATCTAATTAATCTAGATTAATCCAGGAAATCATGGACTACCTATAGACTGAGAACCATTTGTCATCCTTTATTACCTTCCATTTGGCACACTTAATTCACGATTATGTAAAGATAATATTTAATGAAAAAAACTGGTATACATTTTCTTTCACATAATTTTTATTTTGATAGACTTTGTACAGAGTACAATGTTTGTGAAAATTTTCTTATAGAGATTATGACAAGTAATATTTCATGGAACCTTGCTATTCAAAAAAGGTTATTTGTATCTTTTGTAGCTAATAGTAATTATTATATTCCTATTTATCAATCATTTTTGAAAATATTTCTTAGTTGTATATACACAATATATATACAGTCAATTATATTCGCACTTAATATCTTTTCCATTAAATCACTCTCCAGCATAGAAATTTTGGCTCACCCCTTTTATTATGTACGTGTTTTGGATATAAATCTATTATTGTCAAATAAACCCAGAGACTTGAAGATCTACTTTTTATGTTAAAATGGACTAATCTTTATGTATCTTAAATGTATTAAGGTTGTTGTTAATTGCAATTATTTTCAGTTTCTAAAGTATTGATTGAACACTAAACATTCATCACAAGAAATAAAGATAATTTGATCTCATGATCAAACATATGTTGGGTGTTCACATTTTGGAATGGTTTAGTCACAAAATATATGTACAATTGATTGAAATTTATTTGTTCAATCTTTAAAAACAAATTAATTGTATTATAATTAAATAAGACTACCGTTAGAATATGAAAATCACGTGTTTAAAGCTCTAGATAATCTGATGAAAATAAATTGATATCCAAAATATATGTATGGTGGGAGAGGACGATCCATAATTTTTATGCGGATGATGCTCTGTGACCTTATAAGCTTAGATCTAATGAAAAGTGCATTATAAACCCACAAATTTGATTGATTGTATATATCTCAGTACAATATTTATTTACTATATATATATATATATATATATATATATATAAATAAATAAATGTATATATATATATATATATAATCAAAACTACCCCAAATCTAAAATTAAACCAGACCAGCATAAAAATAATATTAAAACACAACCTAAGGTTTCACTGCTACAAGCAGACTTCTCAAGTGTAAAGAACTACAAAAAACCACACATTATATATACTATTAAAAACTACCCACAAATCCATTCACTTCCCATCCACCCTTAATATTAAAAGAACTCTTAAATAAGTTAATTGCTTCAGAATAATAAATTTTCAATAATAAAGACTCTTTAATTCTTCTTTTGATTTCATTTCTCTCAAAGAAGACAACCTTAGTTTCATCAAAATCAATAGTGTGGCCTGTATCTTTTTCATACATACAAAGCAGAACTAAGATATCTATTTTTAACTCTACTTTTATGAACCTTTATTCTTTCATTTAAACTCAAACTACTCTGACCTATGTAAACCTTCTTACAAAATAAACAAGGAATAAAATATACCACACCAGGAATAGTCTTTCTATCAAAAACTTTTTTGTATTATTTAATAAATTATTCAATGTAACACCCCTTTTCCAAGCAATTTTCTTATTTCCAAACAATTTACTATTTCTACACACAATTTTATAAGAAGACAATTTAAATGGCAAAGAAATAAAATCATATTTTTCTTTAACCTTTACATCCTTACAAATATTACTATTAAATAAAATACTTTTAACAAATTTATCAGAGTATCCAACACTCAAGTAATCTTTATAAAATTGATATTTCTGAAACAAAGCTACCCCACTAGAATTATTTAATTTAATATTCCTATGACAATAATTCCTTAAAGCAGCTACTTTATGAGATACAGACTGATAGCTATCAGGTTTAATTATAGATCTTAATTCTTTACTTTTAACTAAATGACTGCACAATAAACAATTAGTTTCTATATTTCTAATCACCAAAAGATCTAAAAATTTTAACTTACCAAAATCTAACCCCCCTCCTTCTAACACAAATTTTATAGAAGGATCAAAACAATTAAACTCATTTACAAATTCCTTCAATTTATCATTCTCAACTACAAATAAACAATCATCAACATATCTGACAAATAATTTTACATATAAACAATTCTTTTTAATAATAATTTCCTCTTCCATAAAACTAATATAAACTGAACATACTAAAGGAGAAATAATATAACCTATTATCCACCCTTCCTTAATCTTATAAAAATTACCTCTATAAGTAAAATACATAGAATCTTCCAATAACAAAAGCAAATCTTTAATTACCTTAATTTTATTTTTTGATAAAGAACTTTTCTTAATCAATACAGACAAAAGAACATCAATACTGCTTAACCTATTAACAGACTGATACATATTTTCAATATCTAAACTTCCAAATACCCAATTACTTTCCATTTTAAAATTATTAATCTTATCAAAAGCCTCAAAAGAAGAAGAAACTGTGTACTGACCAAAATCAACAAATTGTTTTAAAAAATTATTCAAGAATCTAGAAATACCCTCTACAACACTACCTGTAAAATCAAAAATAAATCTTAAAGGAAAACCATCTTTATGAGTTTTAATATTCACAAACATCTTAGCTGATGTAAAATCATTAGGATAGCATTTTAAATAATCTACTCTATTAAAAATTTTTAAATTAACCATTTTCTTCATAATATCTATCAATTTTTTTTAATCAAATTACCTGGATTTTTATCTAACAACATATATTTACCATTATTTAATTCTCTATCCATTTTCTCTTTGAATTCATCTCCTTTCATAATAACAAACCTACCAGCTTTGTCTTCACGAGAAATGATTACATCATTAGCAATTAACCTATTTTTAAGATGTTTAATCTCAGCAGGATTAATAACAAATTTTTCTTTCCTTTTTAAACTTTTATTCAAAATCGATTGAATACCAACTTTCTGCTCATCACTCAAATTACTAGATTCAATAGACGAAATTGTATCAAAAACTATATTTTTTGAATGAAATGGAACAAAATTAGGGCCTTTACCAAGAATATCTAATTCTCTATCATTTAACTTCAAATCCGTAAGATTAACAACTCTATCCTCAGAAACCTTATTCTCATACCCTTTATCACTACAATAAACTTTATTAACTTTCCCAAACAACCACTTTAATTTTCTTTCATATTTTTTACAATAGAAATTTGACCTATTCTGTCTAAATTGTCTCATAAAAAATTCAAAATTGAATAATTAAAATCTTGCCTCCTTTCTAAATAATATCTATTCCTTTTATATAGATAAATAAATTTATAAAACCTTACAAAAGTATCTTTTAAAAAACTATTCAATATATATGTTTGTAACTTAAAAACTAAATTTTTATTTTGAATCAACTTTTTATTTCTACTAAAATTAATAACACAATGTTTACATTTTAATGAGTTTTTTGAGTTTAAGAGTAGTTTTGCTGATGTAGTGTAAAGATTTTTTTATTATTATTATTATTATTATTATTGATATTTTATTATTGATATTTATTATTGACATTTTATTATTGATAGATTTATTTTTGTTTTTTGTTTTTAATTATTGGTATATTTGAATGTCAGTTATGTATATTATGTTTGTTGTTTGAGTTTGGGTTGAAAGAGTATATTTGTGTTTATTTAGTTATATATATATATATATATATATATATTATATATATATATATATATGAAGTGTGTGTAGGTTTTATTGGGTTTTAATTTATAAGGGTATTGGTAATTTGGGTATTTAGTATGGGTTTGTGGAGTTTAATTTTTAATAATTTTCCATTTAATGATATTAGAAGGATTAAAATTTTGTCTAAATTGAGTGATAAGATAGAGTCTTTACGTTGGCAGATTTATTTTCTTAAAAAATGTAGGGAATTTAGTGTTTTTCCTAGGTGTTGTGTTATTAATTTTAGTAGAAATAAAAAGTTGATTCAAAATAAAAATTTAGTTTTTAAGTTACAAACATATATATTGAATAGTTTTTTAAAAGATACTTTTGTAAGGTTTTATAAATTTATTTATCTATATAAAAGGAATAGATATTATTTAGAAAGGAGGCAAGATTTTAATTATTCAATTTTGAATTTTTTTATGAGACAATTTAGACAGAATAGGTCAAATTTCTATTGTAAAAAATATGAAAGAAAATTAAAGTGGTTGTTTGGGAAAGTTAATAAAGTTTATTGTAGTGATAAAGGGTATGAGAATAAGGTTTCTGAGGATAGAGTTGTTAATCTTACGGATTTGAAGTTAAATGATAGAGAATTAGATATTCTTGGTAAAGGCCCTAATTTTGTTCCATTTCATTCAAAAAATATAGTTTTTGATACAATTTCGTCTATTGAATCTAGTAATTTGAGTGATGAGCAGAAAGTTGGTATTCAATCGATTTTGAATAAAAGTTTAAAAAGGAAAGAAAAATTTGTTATTAATCCTGCTGAGATTAAACATCTTAAAAATAGGTTAATTGCTAATGATGTAATCATTT
This sequence comes from Epiperipatus broadwayi, assembly GCA_028023455.1. Taxonomy (NCBI): domain Eukaryota; kingdom Metazoa; phylum Onychophora; class Udeonychophora; order Euonychophora; family Peripatidae; genus Epiperipatus; species Epiperipatus broadwayi. The sequence continues at coordinate 28,326 of JAQFVV010007580.1, read as the reverse complement.
CTCATGAAGACAAAGCTGGTAGGTTTGTTATTATGAAAGGAGATGATTTCAAAGAGAAAATGGATAGAGAATTAAATAATGGTAAATATATGTTGTTAGATAAAAATCCAGGTAATTTGATTAAAAGAAAATTGATAGATATTATGAAGAAAATGGTTAATTTAAAAATTTTTAATAGAGTAGATTATTTAAAATGCTATCCTAATGATTTTACATCAGCTAAGATGTTTGTGAATATTAAAACTCATAAAGATGGTTTTCCTTTAAGATTTATTTTTGATTTTACAGGTAGTGTTGTAGAGGGTATTTCTAGATTCTTGAATAATTTTTTAAAACAATTTGTTGATTTTGGTCAGTACACAGTTTCTTCTTCTTTTGAGGCTTTTGATAAGATTAATAATTTTAAAATGGAAAGTAATTGGGTATTTGGAAGTTTAGATATTGAAAATATGTATCAGTCTGTTAATAGGTTAAGCAGTATTGATGTTCTTTTGTCTGTATTGATTAAGAAAAGTTCTTTATCAAAAAATAAAATTAAGGTAATTAAAGATTTGCTTTTGTTATTGGAAGATTCTATGTATTTTACTTATAGAGGTAATTTTTATAAGATTAAGGAAGGGTGGATAATAGGTTATATTATTTCTCCTTTAGTATGTTCAGTTTATATTAGTTTTATGGAAGAGGAAATTATTATTAAAAAGAATTGTTTATATGTAAAATTATTTGTCAGATATGTTGATGATTGTTTATTTGTAGTTGAGAATGATAAATTGAAGGAATTTGTAAATGAGTTTAATTGTTTTGATCCTTCTATAAAATTTGTGTTAGAAGGAGGGGGGTTAGATTTTGGTAAGTTAAAATTTTTAGATCTTTTGGTGATTAGAAATATAGAAACTAATTGTTTATTGTGCAGTCATTTAGTTAAAAGTAAAGAATTAAGATCTATAATTAAACCTGATAGCTATCAGTCTGTATCTCATAAAGTAGCTGCTTTAAGGAATTATTGTCATAGGAATATTAAATTAAATAATTCTAGTGGGGTAGCTTTGTTTCAGAAATATCAATTTTATAAAGATTATTTGAGTGTTGGATACTCTGATAAATTTGTTAAAAGTATTTTATTTAATAGTAATATTTGTAAGGATGTAAAGGTTAAAGAAAAATATGATTTTATTTCTTTGCCATTTAAATTGTCTTCTTATAAAATTGTGTGTAGAAATAGTAAATTGTTTGGAAATAAGAAAATTGCTTGGAAAAGGGGTGTTACATTGAATAATTTATTAAATAATACAAAAGAAGTTTTTGATAGAAAGACTATTCCTGGTGTGGTATATTTTATTCCTTGTTTATTTTGTAAGAAGGTTTACATAGGTCAGAGTAGTTTGAGTTTAAATGAAAGAATAAAGGTTCATAAAAGTAGAGTTAAAAATAGATATCTTAGTTCTGCTTTGTATGTCCATGAAAAAGATACAGGCCACACTATTGATTTTGATGAAGCTAAGGTTGTCTTCTTTGAGAGAAATGAAATCAAAAGAAGAATTAAAGAGTCTTTATTATTGAAAATTTATTATTCTGAAGCAATTAACTTATTTAAGAGTTCTTTTAATATTAAGGGTGGATGGGAAGTGAATGGATTTGTGGGTAGTTTTTAATAGTATATATAATGTGTGGTTTTTTTTGTAGTTCTTTACACTTGAGAAGTCTGCTTGTAGCAGTGAAACCTTAGGTTGTGTTTTAATATTATTTTTATGCTGGTCTGGTTTAATTTTAGATTTGGGGTAGTTTTGATTTTATATTGACTAGTTTAGCTTTATGCTTGTAATGTTTATATATATATATATATATATATATATATATATATATATATATATATATATATATATATATATATATATATATATATATATATATATATATATATATATATATATAGGATATAAACACAGACTTTCAATCATCCTTCAACTATCCACACTATCTCATACAACTGATATACATGATCACATACATGTAGAAAAAATAAATAATCACCAATATATGTATTTCATGCTAAACCAGCACTCATCAGTTGGTCCAGATTATCATCTCTCACACACACATACATATATATATATATATAATCAGTGCTTAGTTTATATTAAGATAGCAAACCCTCATACTTTAATAGACAGGCTTCAATCTATTTTAACTTCCAACTTTTCAACCATCCATATCATTGAAAATCTGAGATGGAAAGCCCAAATCCCATGCTGATGCACAACAACATTATTGGAAAGTGCCTGGTTTTTAAATATTTACTATATATATAATTTACTAACATTAGCAGATGGAAACAGAGTCAATAACAAGTTGAGAATTATAAAAATTAAAGATAATTTACGTTATTAATCTTATATTAAACTATTTCAGGGAAAAAAAATTGGAGTGCTTAATAAATATTTTCTAATAACATTTAAGCTTTTTTTTCAAGTGGAAACTATTTTTTAATATTGGGGTGCTATACATTTTATAGCTAACAACTTAACTATTTTTTATTGATTTTAAATAAGATAATACTTAAAATGGTTATTAAAAGATCAATAAATATTGATAGTCAAATACTTTACTGCAAATATATTCAATAATATGTTAAATATTTATGGCAGAAGATAATTTATTGATGTTAATAATGGTGGAAAAATCTAATATCAATATACAACACAAAGAAAATCCATTATTGACAAAGATAATATTTTGTTAAATACAAAATGTAGAAAGATTTTGAATATATTGATAAAATAAATGTTGAATAAATGAAAATATTAAAGTAGCTATTAAATAAATTTCAAACTTTCACTTTAAAAATTATCAATGATGTATTGTTTAAATTTTTAATGTGCAAATATTTTGATAAAATAGTAAAACGAAAAGATAAAAAAATTGAAAAAGTCACACATACATACATATATATATACTTACACATCGCTTATAAATTTAATAAGGTATTTTATTTTATCAAATACATATTTATAACAATCCTCATTTAATAACTATATAAATAATTTTTAAATATTTTTATTAGGTTAGAAATTGATATATTTTATTTAATTTTAGATATAGATTTAAATTTATTAATTAAAGCTCAAATAAATATCTAATTTCTTTAGTTGGTGAAATTAGAATAAGAAAATAAAGAGTCAATGGAAATAATTATTTATACTTTCAGTTGATACAGAGACACATTACAAGTCCATTCAACATTCATATCATTTTAAAATTTTTTAATTAAAAATGAGATCTTTTAGTCAAATTTTAATTACGTACAGCATTGTTTAATTAAAATTCCCAAATTTGCTAATTTAGTTGATTTTTAAATATTGGTTTCTTTTGTATTTTGTATTCATGATGAACCATGCCTATTTTATTTTTCTCTAAGTATCCTATCTCTCCTCAGAAATTATTCTGATATTATTAAGACATTAAATAGCCTGTATCCATATTATATAAAAAACAAAACATATAATGGAAGAGGGAGGAGTAACTTGGTCCTGTTGTTTAACTAACAATGTTGGGTCAATTTAGCATCTAAGTTTCTCTTCCCAATATACTCAAAATGACAATCAGGTTAAGAACATTTAATTTTATACATAGTATTAGACCACACAAAGTTAATATTTTATCCTTCATATTATAGTAAATTCTGCTTAAATTTAATATTTTTAAAGCTATATTTCTGTAACATATGTTTAAATAGACATACTAATCTTACAAATATATGGAAGAGATATCTCTCTTGTGTTTTTTTCCAGATACTATTAACTTACATTTTTTAACTTTTCATTTTTTCTAATCATTTATTACAATTTTATTAGAAATCAATATATCTTATACTACAAACATAAAAGATAACAATGTTTGTAGTTACAGTTTTAAAATGTAAGAATGAACCATTATTTATGATCTTATACTTACAAAAATACACAATCATATGTGCAATTAGCATATAATTAGTATTTGTATAGATTAGGGTGTAACTTCTAACTTGCACTTATGTATTGGCTTATGTAGATTAGCATAATACAAGAATGGTGAAAGATTTTCCACCATTTACTAATAATGAGTAAACAAAATTCTCTGTTTATTCAATTGAAAAAAAAAAAACCCTGCTGCTATGCTCAAACTATCATTTTGATGGTCAAGATTTATTTACTTTTTTAAATAGTTGTTTTTGCATAATAAATAAATTTAAGGTTAGAATTTGAGATATAAAGTATCTTAAGTAAAATAAGGTGTTATATATCTTAAATTAACTAGGATCCAAGAGACAATGTAGAACACATTATTTACTAAGCTAATTATTTATTTTACTCAATTGTTAAAAATAGTTAGTTACCTATAATATTAGTTAATTAGATGAATAAACTAAATTTTAAGTATTACGAAGATATTTTGTCAAATTCTTCTGGGTTCAAATCCATGATTATAGATTTAGAAAGTAGTTACTCTAATTAATCACTCTTGTTTTTTTTATCATAAATATAGATTTCATTATAATTCAATTTTTATTTTTGTATGGTTAGAATAGTAAGACTTATATAACTATTCAATACAGTATATCATATGAACTTAAATGTATCTTTCATTTAATAATTAATTAATGTTCTATTATTTGATCTATTAATTGATTAATTCTAAAAATATATGAAAAGTTTCTGAATTCTTTTTAAATACCTGGAAAAAACATTACATCTTTAAACTAGGCTTTAAGTTCAAATCAATTTACTAATGTATATACAAACATCACATAATCACCATTTCTATACTTAGTGGATTAATAGCAATTCTGCACAATGGAATAATGGTGACTATGGTTATTAAAAATACTTAAGACATCCAAATGTACAGATGCTGAACTAGGTTTAGATGTATATGATTATACAAGAGAATGATCTTGGATTGGAAATATTGTTTCATCTTGGGTTCACAGATTTATAGTTAATTAAACAGGTAAAGGGTGGTTTCTAGAGGATTACATTAATCCTAAGATTTAGGTGCAGTGCTCTCAAATCCAAAGCTTTTAACTGCTAAGCCACAAGCTAAATACTAGTTTAGGGTTATTGGATGAGTATGCACTAGGTAGGAATTTTATATACAAACTTTCTTACATTCATTGATTAATCTGGCTTGCATGGGGTGACATTACTGTATGGAGAGTTTTGCCTCTGTGTATACCCAAACATCATTATTTACATGCTTATACTTTGAAAGTAATAATTATAGTATGTTTTATATAAAAAAAACCATTACAACTCAATTTGTAATCAGGTTTCTAAAATACAACTTGTTCTTATAAATTATATATATTTTAGTTTTTTACAAAATCTAACAATGATCCCATTTTAATCTTTATAGTTCTATTTTCTAGCACTTTATTTTCTATCTATAAAATCTGATAACTTTGATTAATATTTTTTTCTTTTTAATAATATTCTCTTGGAATATTATTAATTTAATATTATTCTCTATTAATATTCAAGCTGAAAGATGAACTCTTTTTGCTGCATAATAATTCTCTCTTTCCACATTTTATTTTTGAATTTATTTGTATAAATCAGCTTATAATTTTAGAATTTATAATTAAAGCTCTTTCCTCCATGCCTTAAACATAATCACGTCTGACAGCAAAAAGCTCCTAAGAAGCAAAGCCTTACATAACCCTTAAAATGTCATATACTGCTATTTGCATTTATTGAGGCATATTATACAATTCCACTTTTTAGGTATTTTTAATAACAACATTTAAATAAATACATAAATGATAATATATATATATATACACACAGTAATTATATGTTGAAATAATTATAGGATCTAATTTAATTGTTAAATATTTTTAGAAAAATTGCCAATTTTTTTTGCAAAATAATTTATGTGATTAGATTATCATCTCAAATTTGTATTCACAATTCTAGAGGTCACTGATTTGATTATCGCACTAATCTCGTCATTGATCTGGATAGAAATACCTGAAGATAGCAGAAGTATAATATTGCTAAAGTGATTGATGTATATTTTAAGCTTTGTTTTATTATTAACAGTTAAATATATTTGGAAAAGTATAAAGTCTGAATTTTTCTGAACACAACACTTAAATTAGAAAATGGGAAAAAACAATCCAGCATATAATTTTAACAAAATGCTATCATCAGAAATTTTCAAATACACATACATAAGTAAAAGATTTTCCTGACTATTTAGATATAAATAATAAATTTAATGGGAATTCTCCAATGTATTTTATAGATAAATTTAAATTATTTTGATTCAAAAATGTGTCATATCTAATAGAGATTTTTATTGATAATGCTATGTTCTAATTTAAAACTCCCAGATACATCATAATTGAATTTTATCTACAAAATAGAACTCCCTATAAAATTATATATATATATTATTACTGTTATATAAATATATTTTATATTATCTTGTTGATTTATTTAAATATATGTAAAGCAGCACAATAAATTAATTTTTTTTTCATTTTGATGATATATATATATATAATTTGGTTAATTAAATCATACATAAATACGTAAATAAGTAATTCATAGACAAGTGTAATATGTCTCAAGGTTAAATGGATTGTAAGTAATCATTAAAAGCCAGTCAAAAAACAATTAGACAATCCCAATATCATTAATGAGCAACAATTTCAAACTGTTGTTAAGGCAACTTTATTTAACAATAAAGATGGAATCCCACCTTTATTAATGGTCTAATATATTTATATAGACACTAAAGATTGCAACATGACCACAGAGATTGAAATTATTGTTACAAAGAACTTTAAATAAACCTCTTTAAACAGGTAAATGTAACCTATTCTGAATGCAGATTAATAAATAGTCAATTTCAACATTACAAACTGCAATTATAATTATCAATTTGCACTCAAAGTATTACTTAAATAGTAAATGAAATAATGTTCAAGATGAAGTGGGTTTGTAAGTAATCATTTAAAGCCAGTCAACACTTAGACAATTCCAATATCATTAACAATCCGCAATTTCAAACTGTTGTCAAGGAAATCTTCTTTTAACAATAAAGGTGGAATCCCACCCTTATTAATGGTCTAATATATTTATATAGTAATAATTTAGATGCAATTTGACAATTATAATTGCAGTTTCTAATCTTGTAATTGACTATTTATTAGTCTAAATTCAGAGTAGGTTATATTTACCTGTTTAAAGAGATTTATTTAAACTTCTTTGTAACAATAATTTCAATCTTTGTGATCAAGTTGCAGTCTTTAGTATTTATATAAATATATTAGACCATTAATAAAGATGGGATTCCACTTTTATTGTTAAAAGGAGGTTGCCTTGACAACAGTTTGAAATTGTTGATTGTTAATGATATTGGGATTGTCTAAATGTTGACTAGTTTTTAATGTTTAATCATAATTATATATGTATTTTGTTCTGCTTCTGGAGACTTTTCATGTGACCTTGGAATTATAACATCAACTCTCCCCTCCATCCATTAATATAATAACATAGTATTTAAATTTAAAATGCATGATATTGTTTGGAGTAGAAAATATTGAAACTTGTAAAAGTGCCATCGATTTTTTCTATATATTTTTTAATTGAAAGTTTAATTATGATAAAATAAGGCAAGTAATCAATTAAAAACTCGAAACTGCAACCACAACATCTAGTAGTTTTATTTTCATATTAAAAAAGGCACATGATTTTATTGCTCACCAGATCTATGAGTACCAGAATCAATCCTGGGACATCCTGATCTTCTGATGTTTTGAGAAAACCATCAATTGAAAAGATAAGAAAACTGAAATTACATCATAAAATAATAGAATTTTGTTGTCAGACCTCTAACACTAAAAAAAAAAGAAGATTGAAAATCAGTGCTTTGTATGTGTGAAAGAATAAATTTTACAACTTGCAAATACTTTTTAGAAATATGTTTACAATATTTTTAATGAATGTTTAGATGGAAATCTTGAATGTGTGGAGTAACCTATTAAGTCAATTTAATTAGAAAATACTTAACTTAGAACAAGTGTTCCAGGCCAAGAGTCAAAGTAAACTGACAGACCCAAGGATCCCCCTTTTGGATGCATCAGACTGTCAGTTTAATTTGATTCTTGGCTTGAGGCAGTTGTTCTAGATCAAGTGCTTTCTAATTGAGATGATTTAAATGGATCATTCTACACATTCAAGGTTTCTATATATGTATTTATATGCATCTTATATAATATTATATATAATAATTAGAGATTTTACAGACTTAGAAATATAAATTTGAAAGTCTTAACTTTTTTCTTGTAATTTTATTTAAAATTCTAGTATAATGTGTGTGTGTATATGTATATACAAACAATATTACAGTCTATAAATAATATGCTAGGATTTGAATTTTGTAAATGTAATTAATAAATATATACTTATTATATGTAATTATATGATTATGTCTGGTTTGTTTAGCCAATGTTGTTTCATATATTTAAACATATATAAGCATGTATTTTGAATACATTAAATATGACTTAGTATTCATTTAAAGGTATGTACATACATAAGCACATGAATGCAGAAAGGAGTTTGCTGCTAACCTGAAAGAAAACTGTTTAATACTTTTTTGTGATTTTAAAGGAATCAAATAGGGATTTCTAATATCTGTCCCACACATTATTATCATTGCAGTTCTTATTACTATATGATTATTCATATGTTAAATGAACATGAATGTGCTGCTAGATAATAAGCATCACCCAACATCATAAGTTTATTGGATTTTTACTTCTAATATTAGGATTAAAAACATAACAAATTTTATTTTCAGTGTCAACTACAATACTAGTTCAATTCTTTTTAATGCAAAATAAACATGTGAATAATCCTTTTTTAACATGACAGACAAATATAGATTGTGACCCTTATTTATAGAAGGCTGAAAAGTCATTAGATAGGAAAGGGTCGGTGGCAAACACATCGGATATCAAGAATCACCTGATTGAAAACCAAGGTTCCCATTCAATGGCAACTTTTTTTAAGGTACTTAAAACTGCAGTTTAATTTTAAATAATAAAATACATATTTGAAAGAGCTGGTTAATATTAAATAAAAAAATGTTGAATTTCATGAAATTACAAGAATAGATGAAGAGATAATTGTTTTTTTTTACTACAAAAATGCAAATATTGGAAACACAAGTGGAGTAGGTTTTATTATAACTAAATAAGTAGAAGACCAACATTGTGAAAATTAATTGTATATTAAACATAATAGCAATATTATTTATTTAAGTTAATGAAAAATAATAAATGCATATGATTAAAGTTTATTTCCTAACAAGTTCATGGGAAACTTTAATGTTAGAATTGGTAAACAAATAAAAGTTGAAAATCCTAAGGATAAATTTGGTTATGTTGATTAAAATTAGAGTGGACACAGACTTGTGGAATTTGAAAAAAAAACAATACTATATTATAAATTTTTATTCTTGAGAAAAAATGTTAACTAAAAGTGAACATGGAACCATCCATATGAAGATGCAGCAAATTTGGACAATATTTTGACTAACAGAAAATACAGATTTCAAGATTGTAATTCAGTGCAGGTAGTGATTATCTATTAATGAGATATAAGGTATATGTTAAAGCAAAACTAAAGAGATGAAATATATTAAAGAAGACAATATTAATAGTTGATATTCATAACCTTTGGAAATACTCCAAAGAGTTTAAATGTGAACTCGGTAATTCATTAAAAATATTAACAGACTTTGAAAATAGTTGAGACTTGACTGAAATTAATAAAAAGATAACAGATATTCTATTAAGATCTTCCAAGAAAAATAAGTGACATAAAAAAGAAGAGATTTATCAGTAAACTTTCTACTATCACAAGACATAATATGAAAAGGAATATGATTTTTTTTAAAAAATGAACTATTAAGAATTTAATATCTAAGGATTTAAAAAATAGTACACAAAAGTGTTAATAAAGACATAGAAGAGAGTAAAAGAATGACAAATATAATATAACATTTGATAAATTGGAAAAAAACTACAACAAGAGGAAAAGGTATGTAAAAGACTTGTATTAAGAATAATATAGCAGTAAAAAAAAACAATATATCCTCTACAATAACTATCTTTTATGGATTTCCCACCAGAAGTAGATATTGTAGAGGGTTAAATGAAAAATAAAACAACATTGTAATTGAATCTGTAATAAATGAAAACCTCCAGGAAATGATTACTAATATGTTAAATAAAACAGTCATAGAAGCAGAAAAATAGTTGTCAAAGCTCTATACTAAATGTCTAAATGATAGACATATTTTGTAAGAATATAGTAGTAATATTAATATTTAAAAAGATAATAAGAATGACATTAGATATTATAAACCTATAGATCTGTCCATTCTATACTGAAACATTACCAAGATAATTACAACATGTCTGCAAAAAACTTTAAATTCTAACTGATAAAAGAACAAGCTGGAATTAAAAGGGGGTTTAGCATAGTGGATCATATGAAAGCATTGAGAGTGATTATAAAAAGATTTGTCAATGATATGAATTATGATTATGCTTTCATTTTTAGATTTTAAAAAGGCATATGACTCTATTAACATTTTTGTCATGATCAACACTTTAGATCATAAAAATATAGATACAGGCTATTGCCATTTTTTGAAAAATATCAAAATGAAACAGTAGTGATAAGATTACATTGTGATACTAAGAAGATTATCATTGAATGGAGGGTAATTTTATATCTCCACAAGGTTATAAAAGCTTTACAAGAAGCATTTTTGTGGATTAAAGTAAGAATTTAAGGGAGTATAAGTAAATGATTATTATTTAAGTCATGATGTTTTCATTTTTGCAAATGATGCTTCAATGTTTCAGAAAATTTTGCAAGAGTCATCAGATAAAATTATAAAAATAAAACTAAAAATAAATGCCATAAAAGTTTAAAATAATTTTTGATGTATTTTCTCAGAAGAAAATAATAAAGATGGCTGACATGAATTAGAGGAAGTGCTGACTATAAATACTTTGATCACATTATTAATATAGATGAAAACCCAATGGATATAATTAATCATAGAATTAAACTTAAGTGGATTGATTTTGGTAGAAATAACTTAGTACTAAAATATGTGTTTGAAAAAATGGTTTTAATAGATGTGTTTTACTAGTTTTTACTTATGAATCTGAGACTTGAGCACTTAATAGGAGAGCAACTCTGAAAGTTCAGACTATTGAAAAATGCATGGGGAAACATGTTAGTAACAAAAAAGAAGATAAAATAAAATACTAAATGAGTGAACAAACAAATATCACTGATAGCATTAAAATAATGGAAAGGCTAAAATGGAACTAGATTTGATAATATTGCTGGAAGATGTGATAATAGACTAGCAGTTGAAGTTTTAGCTGAGATTTCAAGAGATTGTAAAAAATCTAGAAAGAGACTATATGTAAAATGAATGGATAAAATAAGGAAGTTTATTTGTATAGTGTGAAAAAGAGAGGGTATAGATTAAAGAACTAAATATAACATGGAGATACCTTCTTTCTGCAGTGGATTAATAATGGCTGGGGAAAAAAGTGTTTGTATATATATACACATTTAAAAAAGAACGAGAATCAGAGGGGAAAAAACAAAGAAAAAAGATGAGAAAAAGGCAAATAATTAGAGAACAAGACAGAGTTAATTATTTTATTAATGGACCTTTAAGAAAATACTTGTAAAAGTACACAATTTAAAGTTCAATAATGATATATGTACATAAAATATTAGCATAATACACAATTTATTAATAATAATATTAATACTACTAATAATAAAAAATTATAAGTACAATTTAAAGCAACATATGCTTGATTCAAAAAGAGCAAACATTTTGAAAGTGATGTCATTTAAAATCCTAAATAATCCTATGATGAATTCAAAGTTCAACTGTATGTGCTCCATAAATTGAAACTCTCATATGAATACTAAAAATTTTAGTACAGAAACAAAATAAAATATGGTCGTCATTATTAGACAAATAAATATTAAATAGCTTACAAGATTGCTATTTCATTTTTTTTTCATAAGTTCAACATTAGTACATATTTTTTTTAATTGATCCACAAAAGATATATTTAGACGAATTATTTATCACAGATCAGCGCTGAACAAAATAATACAAGAAATACTAAAAATTTATATGTATGTGTTTAAAACAAAAATTTGAATTATTAAGCTTTAAAGCATTAAAGAAAAAAGATGAAAAATAAACATGAATCCATACCCGTAAGAGTATACAACTCCCCCCTTCTGTCAGTAAAGAGCACGTTGTATTATAATAGAATTTTTTTATTCAATATACAGACACTTATCAGAACAACTCAGATTTATTTAAAATCATTACACTAAAAAAAATAACTGCTAAATATTTATTTTATGATTGTTTTTGAATGCTTGTCTGAGCTATTTCAATTTTCGCCTATTCTGGACTCAAAACTCTGAGCCATGGGCATAGGAAATAAATGTATTAATCGCTCGTTTTTTTTTCAGTATTTCATGAACAAAAAAGGATATAAAGATTCATACTTTTAACATTTGTTGTCAGCAAATATTTTTGAGTATAGAATGAGAGAAAGAGAATTAAATGAGTCAAACTTCTTTTATCTACACTTTTATTTTAAATATAAATAGTAGGAATAAAACTGTCTTGTTATATAATAACATGATGTAATATTAAAGAAAAGTAGGATAAAAGATGCCTTGAAACAGATAGAATTTATTATCATAATAATGTATGAGCAATTGATGAAATTTTTTTTTTTTTTAAAAAAGACAATTAATTAAAAAAAAAAATTCATATTATAACCAAGAAACATTTTTGGCTCAATAATATTTGAGAATACTAATAAAAAAAAATAGGAAAATAGAAAGTGAAACAAAATAGTAAGCTTAAAACTCAAAGATGCTGTTTCTTTTTATTAATGGAATAAAGAGCATCAGGATTTTATTTTAAGGTCTGCAATTCGATGCTCAGCCAAGCATCACAATTACTAAAAACACTTATTTCCAAATATAAATAATTAGTTAAACTATTTAAAAACCAATATGAAAATACCTATCTAGGTTAGATATGAGCTGCCTGCTTGGAAAAAATGTATGAATATTGTTGGAAATTCTTATCCTGTTTTATAATATCATTTTAAAGTCATTATATATATATGTTGATACGAAGATTTTCACGGGTTGCATATATAAAAGACATATTTTGCGGGTTCAACCTTGTTAAAAAATTTAAATTTTGATATAGCGGATGTTTCAGTCATCTACTGGGTGATAACAGGTAGAAAAATGGTTGTAGAGGCGCTACAACCACTGATTTGAAAAAAAAAAAACCCTTAAAGTCCCACCAATAGCAAAAATGTTAAGAATGTTGGAGGAAGTTTGCATGTATCATATAATATCAGTGCATTAATAGAGATTGAAATATCAAGCAAGCAGCAATTATAATAAAATTAAATATTATATGGATCAAATTAAATAATACACACCAATATAGAACACCAATCAAAATGAAAGTTATAAATACTTTTTATTGTATAAAAGTAAAGTATTTTGCTTAAAGATATTATTAAAATAAGATTCTTATGCAATTGCAGTTTTTTATCAGATCGTAACAGAAGACTTTTTTTTCTCCATATGTCAAAGCATCGGCTGGGAAGCCCGCGACACTGTCTGCAAACAACTGCTTGCTTGAAAGGCAGCTGCGCTGACCTCTCGGCTACCAACGTTCAAATCGAAATCCGAGTAAAAATTTAAAACCAATCAAAAGATAGAAAGTATTACAGAGCTCTTCAAGTATATTAATTAAACATTAATGATATCTCTCTTCAGTTCCATAAGCAAAACTAAAGTCATTGACTAAAATAAAGACACTCTATAATCAGATATCTATAACTAAATTATAGATTTTCAGATAAAGGTTAATGATTTTTGCTCTACTCATAAAATGATCACATTTTAATCATTCTCATAATCCCCATGATAAATAGATAAAACATCCACCGGCTATAGCCTAGTAACAATGGATTTAAATATGATATAGCTAAAAAATGTTTTGAAATATCTGAAATTTATAAACAAGTTAAAGACTTTTTCAAGTAGGTTGTACTATCCAATCCACTAGTCACCCAAAGGATGACCACTTAACGAATATCTAGTTACTCTAACAGAAGAGTAAATGTAAGTTATATCAGGTTTAGTCAGATGAATTTTAGTGCACTAATGATTAAACAAGATAATTTTATAATAAAACTTTCATTTAATAAAAGGTACCATATTTTTATAGATATGGACATTATTGTTTATTTTTAACTTTTCAGTAAATGGCTTAATGTTTAGATCTCACATTCGGTCTGCATTTATATAGTTTATAATATAAATTACAGACTAATTACAGTCACTCTCCGCCTTCTAGCTGGTAGAAATATTTATATAAATGAAGGAATGAAAGGTCAATCCAAATAACTTTTAATCTATTATGGCTTTTTAGTGACTAAATTTTAATTTAAATAAAATACTCATCTAGTAATACAACAAAAATTTCAATAAGTAAAAAATATTAGATTTTTCAGACTAAACATATTTGCTGAAACATATTTGTTTTTACTTATATTTGTAGTCCCTCAGTAATATTTAAGCTACTTGGAGTCAACCAATATTTATATTTTAAAATCTGATTTACTATTTTTTTTTTAAAGTTAAAAACCACAGTAGAAATACAGCTGCGTTAATAAAACTATTTTATTAATAACTAAAAAGACTCTTGTTTATGGTCACATATGATAATTTGTCATTGTTTTCAGCATGCTGTCCTTGAATAAATAATATTGCTTTTCATTTTTTAAAATCTTAATTTCAATAAAATATCTTATATATATATATGTCTATTTCATAAATTTGAAAATAAGATCTGATGCTTAAAACTAATATATAGTTAGCATTTTATTTATTTAAATATATATTACAATTAATACAGATATGTTTTATGATACAAACAATATACATATAAATAATCGCACATACACATAAAAATTCATCGTAGAAAATATGCGCACGTAATTATATTTTTTCCCCTTTTCTTCCAACTGTCATATTTAGTTGACGTATTCCAGGAATTCAAATAAACCATCTTTAAAAGACTTCAATACAAATGTCAGGTCCAGAATTAATCTCCTGTTTTCTTGCTTTGTGTTTGCTTCCAGTAAGAAATGATTTAGACCATCGTTAGACAAAGGGTATATAGTAATTCAGAAATGACATATAAAAAATGTATAACTTATTGGAAAGACGATGAATACTGCTTAGTTTTATTTTAATAATAAGTTAAATATAATGAATAAAGGATTTTGTTTAAAGCAAATTCCATAAAATTTAAATAAAAGTATTGCCTTTAATTTATATATACATATATGATGTGATTCATATACCATCAATAAACTTATGAAAATTGAGAAGGGGCGCATATAAATATTCTAACACTAATATAAAATAAGGATTATGATTTAAAATTTAACCGAAATATATTTTGTTAATTATTTATGATAAAATTAATGATAATATGATCTTTACATAATCTAGAAGTAAAAAAAACCGAAAAATGAAAATAGAAATTCATATAAAAATATCTGCAATAATTAATATTAACGCTTATTCCTAAGTATGATAGCTTATAAAGCAGTATATATATATACTAATTAAAAGTGCCTTTTTATATGGTGCTAAGCACACGTGATTATTAAATTCACGACTTAAATTCGAATTCGGGCCAAATAAAACTTTTTTTAAACTAATTTTTAATTAATATAACCAACCATTCGAAATCAATCAGTAAGTTGGTGTATTTATTTTTAGCTAGAGAGTAAACTAATGATAGAAAACATAAAAACATTTATTACCGGCAATTAGAAAGCTTGATAAATAATGTGTTATGATTAACTATTTTTTTTGAACCAAGGTGGAAAGTCTATTTTTATATTGTGGCATATTTAAAGATTGATTTAACTTTTTACGTATTCATCTTGATACTTTTTTTATTTCATTATTTTAAAACAAATTAGTATATAAACAATTTTTTTCTCTTTCCTTTATTTAATCGGTAATTATTTCCAGAAGATAAAATATTAAAAACTGATATTGTTGAAATGTATATATGGTAACTACTTTTTTTGATTGGTCAATAAAACAGAAATAATTGATGAAATAGATTGAAAGATTTTTCAGCCAGAGATTTTCTAGCAAACATTTTCAAAACTGTGAAAGTTTATATTATTTATAAATACAAAATAATATATTTTAAAAAGATTGCAATTTATACTTTATAGGAAAATTTATGCATACACTTTCAAATTTAGTTTTTAGACGGTTTATAAAGATTATACTCTATATATTAACATAATATTAAAGTGTATCTTTATTTAAACTCTCTTTCAAATAATATTAGCATTTGTTATGTATCATAGATTATTACTATCCATCATTGAATATCTTACATTTATTTAATTACACATATGTCTGATAAAAAAAAACTGTTAAATGGTTATATGCAAATCACATAGGTGCTGCATCTATAAATAGAGATATGTTTATTGTTCGATTACCTGGAACATATTTTTGAGCTTTTGCCCTCCTCTCCTCCAAAGAATATATCAAGACATTCTGAAAGATATTGCTATGGAAGATGGAACTATTGCAATGTTGAATTATTAGCATCTGAAAAAAAAACAAACAAACGAGAATCTAATAAATAACTTGGAAAATAATAATAAAAAAAACCTATTAAGATTGTTTCCCTGAAGGTTTGTGATGATGGTGTTCTAGTTGTATTTTTATATTGGACCATATCCATCATTTAATATGAGTATTGAATGTCTTTAGAAAAATTTAACTTTATTTAAATATTCCAAATATAATATCCTGTTTGATGTGCTATTACTATTGGAATATTTAAATAAAGTTAATTTTTTCTAAAGACATTCAATACTCATATTAGATGATGGAAGTAGTCCCAAAAAATACTACATTAAGATTGAAGTCAAATTAATTTTCACATTAGAATTAAATCACCTAAAATAAAAATTTTAGATAAATAAATGACTTAATAAAACACATGGCAAAATTTCTAAATTTCAAATTATGTAAAAGAATAAGTTTTTACCTAAATATAAGAAGTGACAGACAGAATATGAGATAAGGAAGAAAATAATTTTATTAAAAAAACATACTAAGTAATCAACATTTTTTCAAATGACATTAAGCAAATTATAGTTGTTAGCAAAAGAAAGTGGATTTGATTTAATTATATTCTTTTAAACTCAATATAGCTTTCTCTCCATAAAGCTTAATAAAGATTTAGATGAGGATGGTTATAAATTGGTCAAACATGCTCAATTGTTTTACTTCACCTAGTATTAAACATTAGGATATGTATATAACACTTATCAAAGTTTACCCATAAAGTTGTCTCAATTTTTTTATAATGTGAAGTACATAGCACATTATTTTTTTTAAACATTTGCTTTATATACTGTAAAGTATTTAAATAACTTATACATTATTTATTTGAGAAAATATATTATTATACTTTGATTTCAGTATGTAAGAATCCACTTCTTTTTTTTTGCTAAACTTAAATTCTATGATTAGGAAGAATAGATGGAATTTGTTTTAATAAAGCTATATTTATTGACTTATACTGATACAAAAGTTATTACAGAGCTATGAAATATGACTTTGAAACAATTTAAAAATAAACAAAATTGCAAGTAATCTTTACTGTATGATCATGAATATGGTGCTTACTTTATAAATATACTGTTAGTAAATGCTAAAAAATATTTTTAAGACCTATAGTAATCTCTCAATCCATTATTTACACAGGTATCATTTTCTCCCATTCACTATCTGTCTTCATTAGTATCAAAACCAGCATTACAAAAAATATTTTTTACAGCCTTACAATTATCGCGTTTATCATGATCCCCATCAAAATTTTTCTACATATATATATATGTAGTTTATTTTTTCATAAATTTAAAGCAATATTTTTATTATTATTTTATTAATCATTTTATTCCCATGACAAAATTTTATCTACATTGAGATTAATTTTGATTTCATATAAATGACTTAGTTTAAATAAAGTTTGTAAGAAAATAAAATTATTTTTAGCATAATTGTTACTAAAATTAATTTTAAATATAATTAAAATAATGAAAAAATATTAAAAGCAACACATTTCGGGGTAATGAAAACAACAGTCCACCTTTTCTATGTTAGTCAGAATAACACTTTTTATCAATAGCTCATGTAAATTTAAATCCTTATAAAAACATTATATAATTATTAAATAAAACAAACTTTATTCATGTTAAATAAAAACTTTGAAAATAATAAAAATAATTTTAAAGCATTATCTTTACAGTTTTTTCTGTTTTTCAAATAAAATGTGGACAAGTGCCATCAAAATGCAACTTGAGTTCTGAAATGTAATTTTCAAACTTATTCATTTTAGATAATTTCTAATATCTAGATATAAAAAGTGAAGATTAATAGATTCATTACCATCCTATTGGAATTGTTCCACAAAAAACTGCAACATGAATGGTTCATATAGACCATTCAAATGTTGTTCCAAGGGAATACCATAGCATATTAAACAATCATTAAGAAAGATTAAAAAAGTACCAGTCCCTTTTTTATTTTATTACTGTCATTAGTAATTTAAAATAGATAATACTTTTTTTTTAAGATTATTGAAAAATATTTTTAAAAAAGTTCCTTTTTCCCAATATTCAATTTGATTTAAAATAATTTTTCAAAAAATGTTCTTTCAAACAGCTGGTGTGTCATAATACTTTCTTACCTAGAGATATGCATATTTAATAAGCATAAATTAATGTGCTTGCAAATACTCTATAATTCAAGAGATCAATTGGAGCTAAGATATATCCAAAATATATACTAATTTAATGTTTTTATTTGTAAAACTAAAAAAATAAATATAATACCTGCACTATTTTTTATAATAAAATAAATATTAAAATCAAATACCCATCTTGATACTTGAGGCATAGTTATACAAAACTAAGTTTCTGCTAATTTGTAATATATATATATATATATATATATTATATATATATATATATATACAAATTTAAATATAATATCGACTTATCGATATTTACAATATATATATATATAATTAAAATTACCCCAAATTTACAATTCAACCAGACTAGGGGTAATTTTGATTATTTATTGACTAGTTTAGCTTTATGCTTTTAATATATATATATATAAAAGACATATTTTGCAGGTTCAACTATGTTAAAAAATTTAAATATTAATATACGAACATTTCAACTTGATCATGCAAGTCATCCACTGGGTTATCTTTTATCACCCAGTGGATGACTTGTGTGATCAAGTTGAAATGTTGGTATATTAATATTTAAATTTTTTAACACAGATAAACCCGCAAAATATGTCTTTTATATATGCAACCTGTGAAAATCTTCGTATCAACATATATATATATATTGAATTGAATGTTTAAAGGGATTGTTATTATAATAACGAATAGAAATGGGGAGATAATATTCATTAAATAGGAATAAACTTTAACCTTTGATGTTATTACTAAGAAATTATCAATTATTACTAATTAATAATTCCTGAAACTAAGCAATTTTTTTTTCATAAACTTATAACAGCTCTTTTCATTGTATATATATATATATAGTGTCCATGTATTTAGTACAATCATTTTAAGTAGAGTTTAAAATATAGCCAGTTTTTTAAAAAAATAATTTTATTTAAGTTTATACTATGTTATAATGATTTTAAGGGTAGTAAAAATTTAAACTCACTAAATAAAAAGTTTGCCAAGATATTTTTAATATTTTAAAGTTGTTTTAATGTGTTTAAATAATAACACAATATAGTATATCATTTAAATGATATAATAATAAAACAATAGTTAAATGTCTGTAATAAATATTTAATGTTTTAAATAATTATTTGTTTAAATCATTATTCAAATAATAAATAATTTAATAGTATTTTAGAATGTTCTGAAAGTGTCACATGTCTTAAAAGTGTTTGTGTTAGTCTGTGAGCTTCTGTGCTTGTAGACAAGAAATATTGATTTCTAGTCTTGTTAGTAAATTAGAAACAGTAAAATGTTGCTAAAGTTCAGTCTAGAAATAATATTTTTAAAAAGTAATAATTAAAATTGTTGCATTGTTTAAATAATAATATTTTGCTTTAAAAATTAATATTTTACAGTTATTAAAATATTTTAAATTGTTTTAATAAAGATATTTAATATTTATAAGTATTAAATAGTTCTGATATAACATTTAATAATGATGGGTCATAGTTTTAAAACTTATTTTTTAGAGATGAAATTTAATTTTTATGTAAATTAATATGTGTTAAGAAGCAGGATTAACAAATGAGATTACTAGATCAAATCAGTATAAAAAGAGCTATTCAATCAGTGTAGACAATGAGAGTGTAAATTAAAAAATTGATTATTAATATTTTTGTTTTGTTCATCTAATTTTTAAAAGTTATAATTTTTTATAAAAATTATTTTCTATTTAAAAGTTTTAAAAGTATAATTTTAAATGACTGTTTTAAAATAATGTCTGAATAAAAACAAGTTATTTTTTATCAGCAAAATTTTACTTCAAAACTTACTTAGGAACTGCAATAATTTTATGGAAGCTGATAGTAATCATTTAAATGATGGTAAAATGTGTAATAAATGCCATGGGAAGATAAATCATAGGACTGGAGGAGATTTATAAAGACTTATAATTTAATATGTTTAATATATTTATATGAATGAACATTTATTTTTAATAACTTTATTTAACTCTAATAAATATAATCTTTCAAGGAAGTTTAAGTTAATAATTATAAAAAGGATATTATTAAGAGTTATTCAAATAATTTTATGAATTATGAAAGAAAAAAAAGAAGGGTAAATTAATATTATGCACCTGAATTAAAACCTGGATGAGAGAACATTTTTTGAAAGTGCAAATATAATTTATCATTATATGAATGTGAATAAAATGCTTTATTTCTAGTTTATCATAAAAAAGCAATTTGAATAAATTATATATCTGCATGTGATACATTGCAAAATTGAAAGAAAATGACTTTTGAATTTATATGTTAGCAAAAGATTTACTTATTATAAAAACCGATGAATGAACTATATATTTTTAAAATAAAGTGGAATATAATGTGTTTCTTTTTGAAGATTAGCATTATATTATATTATTAGTCAATGGTTGAAAAAGCTATAACTTTTACATAAAATGACTGATTGAACTGTGCCCATTTTAGAGGGAGGGAAAGGCTTGAATTTTATTTAAAAATATTTATCTTTAATGAATGCAAGTGTATATTTTTGCTTTTGAAGAAAATAAAGGTGAAAGTTGTTTACTTACAAATTAACAAATGAACAAATCTTGTATTATAAAATATTTTACTAATGTTTACTGATGGAGATATTAATATTGCAATATATTTTGCTATAAAGAGTTGGAATTAATATGAAAAGTATACATACATGAAGGATGCATTAAATATAAAAATGGATTCATAAATGATTTTCACATGGAAATATTGGTAATCTAAAAAAATATTTCAAAAATGGGCTGGATAAATATTTATCTAATTTGGATGAACAATTTTTTTATCAAGATTATTCAGGATTTAGTTTTGCCCTTTATGCATTTGTTGAACATTGACAGGAGGAGAGAACAGTCTTCATTCAGACCTTTTTCTAATAACTTAGCAATGGAAGAAAAAAAAACAAGATACTAAAAGAATGGAAGCAAACAGAGACTTTAATATACTAATTTGAATTTTTTTTATTATATTAATATTTAAAAAAAGGTTTAACATGTTTATTATAAATATGTACTGCATTTAATATTAAGATAGTTTAATTCTTTTTAATAAATAAAGAAAAATAGGTTTCAGAAATTAATTTTCTGACAGGTAATAAAATGCTTATAGCTTATTTGATGTTGGACAATTGAGAAAAGAAATGGATCACCATTTATAATTCTAATAATTGTTAGAATTAGAGGGAATGTGTTATTTGTTTATATTGCATTTTTGATAATATTTTAAAATATTTTTTAATTAATATTTTATTTGTCATATAGCTTGAATATTTAAAAGTTAAATGAATCATTTATATGATTCTTAGCATATTATTTATTTTATAAAGGAAAAGTAAATGTAAGAGAATGCCTTTTAAAATATCTAACAGTTACTTTAAGTATTTTTCTTATAAATGCTTAAATATGCATATATTTTAGAACATGATTGAGTTGTTAATATATTATTGTTATGGATGGTATCTGGTGAGATACATCATTATAAAAGTGTTGATCTCTACCTAATATAATGTTATAATAAATGAATAAATGTATGATACTAATGAATATTTTATCAAAATCATTTGTGTCTGAAATGCTTTGAACTGTCTTGATGTGAATATTAGATCTTTGTTGTTTATTTTTTCAGAAAAGTAGTGTGGAAATTATTTTTGTAGTGTGAATTGTATTTCTTTGTGATGTTGGCAGAATTATTCAGCATATGGAAGATATGATATAGAATGATGGTTGGGAAAGTAATTATTAAATGAAATTCTAGATATTAGGAATATTTTAAAAGGATATTATATGTGAGTTATAATGTCATAATTTGATAATTTTAACATACAGATAACAAAGGACTATATAGTAGTTTTTCATGGAGAGTTGCATTCTTTTGCAGTCAGTAAGAGCTGAGATAGAAGGCAAGAACAGAATTTAAGGTGACTGATAAATGTAGACCTTAAGAATCATATCCATAATGCTTTTTCTTACTTGTTTGAGTTATTATTATTATATTCATACCCCTCACTATAATCACTATCAATCACCAATGGTACTACATCATAAATGATAGTTTTTAAAAGAAGGTTAGAATAGTAGCTAAACTGCTGGAAATTAGAAATTTTTGTGAAGGCAAGATGAGATAAAAAATTCTATCACAAATAATGTTGAATTATTTACTGTTTGTTTTAATAAAAATAGAAGAGGAATGACTTAATATTTCTGTAAATGTTTTTTTTAATGTTAGAGATCATTAAACTCAACTATAAATGCATATTTTTGTTGGATTGTAAGAAAGAATTATGAAAGCATGATTTTTGAATACAATGATGGATGTATAATATAAAAATAAATATAATATAAAATATATCAAGCAATGTAATTTGTTAATATAATTTAAATATACTATAAGAAGTATGAACTTATGAAAATAGAGAAAAGTTATGAAATTATATTTTAAATATTTTTATAAGTAATTAATTATAAGAAAGGAAACCATAAATATATTTTTTTTCATTATAAATTTCTTGCATTGGAATAGTAGATCATATCATAAGGTTAAAATAAATGCTTTACTGGAATGTGAAAAAAGTGTTTAATAATTTTAAATGTTACATTATATGCTAAGTTTAGATAAGTATGTATGTTAATTTAAACCCATAGTAGTAAATATTGTCTAATTATAAATATTTTTCAAATACTATGAGGCATAGTATTAAGTTTAACAAATCATATTATTTATTGTCATTGTCTTATCATCATAGTGACAATAGAATGTTGCTTTGTTGGTAAAATAATATTACTGTTCTAATATACTGTATGATTTGATTTTTCATATTAGATAGTCTGAATGAAGGCTATGTTATATTTGTTTATTTATTATATTTTATTGGGTAAAATATTTTAATCTTTAAATAATTTTTATGTTATCTTAAATTGTAAATATTTTCAAGTTCTACAAATTTATTGTGTTATGAGGTTAATAATATTAAATTATAATACATTTGTTAATGTTTTAAAATTAATATCGTCTTGAGAGTTTGATTTGTCTGAGTGTTTTTTTTTTATTCTTCATATCCACACATGATCTATAGAGATTAGAGGTTTGAAACATTACTTGTTTGCACATGATTTTGCAAAGATTATTTGGAATATTATTATTATTACACATAATTAATTAATAAAAGTTTATTATCATAATCATTCTTATTATAAAAGACAATTATTGGTGATCATAAGAATTGTCCAATACCAATTTGAGATATTTAATATTGCAATTATATCGAAAATATACTATATTATAAGAAAGCCACATAAAAGAAATAAAGACTATACAATGTTTATAAGAATTTATGATTTTACTTATGTTTTATTGGAGTGTATTTGATAATCCAATAGACGTATATTTTCATTTTAAGAGTCGTTAAAATATTTTACTTGTTTGTTGTTGTTGTCTTTGTGAGGTAGTTAAATATTTGTAAAATCCCTCATTATGTTTAACTACATGGTATTACTTTGTCCATTATTATTATTATTATTATTATTATTATTATTATTATTATTATTATT
Organism: Epiperipatus broadwayi; assembly: GCA_028023455.1. Classification (NCBI taxonomy): domain Eukaryota; kingdom Metazoa; phylum Onychophora; class Udeonychophora; order Euonychophora; family Peripatidae; genus Epiperipatus; species Epiperipatus broadwayi. Next base: position 3,758 of record JAQFVV010007580.1, on the reverse strand, counting down.
ATTATTATTATTATTATTATTATTATTATTATTATTATTATTATTATTATTATTATTATTATTATTATTATTATTATTATTATTATTATTATTATTATTATTATTATTATTATTATTATTATTATTATTATTATTATTATTATTATTATTATTATTGTTGTTGTTGTTGTTGTTATTTTGTTATTATTATTATCATCATCATCATCATCATTATTATTATCATCATCATCATCATCATCATTATTATTATTATTATTATTATTATTATTATTATTATTAGAAATGAACCTGAGATTTTAAATAATTATAGAGTTGTATAAAATGATGATGAATAAGAATTATTAGTTAATGTTAGATTTTAAATAATATTTTATAAATAAAGAGCAATTGATTTATCGTTTTTCCATAATAAATTTATATATTGTAAGTTATTAATATTCTATGTGTATTTAAAACATGAGAGTATTACAAGGTAGTTTTGTTATATCAAATAAGTAGGGATAATATTCTTATGCCATGTGGAGTATATCTTTTGAGATAAATCCTCAATGTTAAGCCATTGTATTTTGCCAATAATCTCATGTGAAGAGATTTCCATAATTTTATTAGTATTTTAATCCGAACCATTTATTAATTATAGTTTATAAGCTAGTTGTAATTTAAATTATTAGTAAGATGGATGAGATGAGTATTTAATTTGAACCCTGATTATCTATTATTGTTATAATTATTACTATATTTTAACTTTGTTAGTTTATTATATCTAATTATTATAAAAATTTTGTTAGATATTATACTTTAGAAGTGTAGTTTGAGCTAGTCAATATAGTAATTGTCTTTAATAATCATTGTTTACATAACTTGATTATAGCTTATTATAGTTATTTCATAATTAGCCAGACAGTCTATGTTAGATTTCATTTTAGTGAGGGTACATATATATATATATATATCATTTTAGTGAGGGTACAATATATATATATATATATAAGTATGCTAAAGACAACCTGGATTATAAACCCATGTTCTGGGATCACAAAAGTCAATATGGTTATAGCTTTGATTCATGATCTGTCAACTTGGTATGCATAGAACATGTTGACTAAAAAAGGAAAGTAAAATAATCTTGGTTCATGAGCCACAAAAACATGATAAATAAAAGAAAAACAGCATACAATTTTCATAGTGATAAAATATTTAAATCAACTGATTTACAAATATTATTAAAAATAATGAAGATGGACTATGAAGCAACAACACTATGAAACATCAGACTTACGTTTGTGGTGCACATTACTGACAGAGGTCTCATCTAAAAAAAAAGGAGAAAAAATTCTCTTTATAAAACATACACACATATACAGTATATATTATTCAGTTTAAATGGAACTTGTAGCAAAATAAAATTACTTTTTTATATATTTATTATTAAACATTAAATACATATTAAATATTTCTTCACAAAAACTAATTTGATTTTAAACTGACTGTTTTATTATTTGGGAGTTTGAACACCAAAAGTGACAGAGCTGGTTTGCAATCTATGAGCATTGACTTCTAAAGTCTACCATTCTACTTATTGAACCCAACCATGCATAGGAATTAATTAATAAACATCTTTTATTAAAAAATAAATTTGTCATATGAATTTTTATTTTATTTTATTAGAAAATTATAAAAGAAAGTCTTTTTTTTAATTAATATGCTTTAGTTATATCAACAAACATATTTTAAATATTATAGATATAACATTTTATTTTTAATATTTGAAATACAGGTATAATTTATATACCTAAAGTTTAAATGTAATTATATGAGATTTGAACACAGACTTTTAAGCTTCCATCAGCTATCTATTTTATTTCATACAACCAATATATGTAACCACACATATGTGAAAAAGATTAATGATCTGGACCAACTGATAAGTGCTGGATCAGCACAAAATACATATATTGGAGATCATTTATCTTTTTATGTGCATGGTCATGTGTATTGGTTATATGAGATAGAGTAAATAGCTGATGGGAGCTTGAAAGTCTGTTTTCAAATCCCCTATAATGTTTTATTTTTATAATAATATTATATCTCAAATTAATGAAAATAAATTTTAAATTAAACTAGTAGTTATAAAAAATACTGTTATGGTGTAATGTAATCAGTGGCATTGAAATTTCAAGAATTGGAATCTAAACTTTATTGCTTTCTTATTTTTTAATTACTCCTTCCATCTATGTATGCAAACAAAAACTAAAGAATAGACTCATTATTATGAAAATGAAGCTGCTCATTTCAAAATTAGATAAATGGTATTAGCTTTTAATCAACTTAATGCTGCAATACAACATTTTATGAAATTTTTTGCCATGGCAGAAGTCCCAAAGCTATTGATTAACAAAATGGAATGTTAAAAAGATTATTTAACTCTTTGTATGACAGACATAAAATGTTTTCTTTGGAATTGTGATAATCTCAATGCCAGGTCAATGTCTTTTCATTCTTTATATCTGTAAATGATAAATTTTTAAGTGATTTTTTTTTGTGTGTCAAAGTATCGGCCGGAAAGCGAACCTGTGAACCCGGGACAACTGTTTGTAAGGCAGCTGTGGTGGCCCCTTAGCCACCAATGCTTGACAAATTTTAAAGTGATTTTTATGGTTGTAAATCATTTTATAGTTAATGATTTTAGTTTAATTATTGGTTTTAGAGATCAGTAATAGTCAATAATCAGGAAAGAGAGAGAAATAACTCAGATCAGAAAAATATGCATTTCTGCATTTGTGTAACATAAGCTATTATATATATATATATATATATATATATATATATATATATATATATATATATATATATATATATATATAGTAAAATGAAGATTTGCACGGGTTAAATATAAAAATACATATTTTAGGTATCCTTAAAAACTTTAATACCAATACACTGACGTTTCACTTGGTGGCTTGTGTGACCAAGTCAAACGTCAGTGTATTGGTATTAAAAGTTTTTAACACGGATGAACCCGCAAAATATGTATTTTATATATATATATAATCACTGTAAAATAACTACTTGTTATTTACTTTTACAATTATTATATAATTATTTTTTAATAAATAAGTGATATTTATATGCAGGTATTTTTAGAATGTATCTGGTATTTATGAATAATTAATCTGCTGAAAACTTATATGATGTCAGACAATAAATATTTGTTATTTTCTGTTTTAATAGGTAGTTCATTTTTTATTTGTAAAATTATTTTCATTATTGGATATATGATTTTAATAAAACTTATTTTAAATCTAATGATTTAGTAAAAAATAAATGTTATTAATACATTATAAAAATCAATATTGCAAATATTATTTTTTATGTTTAATATTATCTTCTTTAAAAGACTTGATGATTTTAATGAAATAAATTTAAAACATAAAGTTTTGAATTGGAAAAATATTTTAAAAATATTGAGCAAAAAATTTTAATTAGCATGTTCTAGAACAAAGCATTCAAAGATTAATCTTAATCTTATATAAATATCTTAATATTAAAATTGTATTTATACATTATATATATATATTGTAAATATCGATAAGTCTATCTATATTTTAAAAATTGTCATTTGTTATTAAAAAAAAAATCTCTTTGAGTTGATGTTTATATATGAAGTATTATCATTGTTTATGGTTATTGGGTATAGTTATTGTTTGAAGTTATTATTTAATTTATATGTTGATGGTACATCGTTATGAATATTCAAT
>JAQFVV010007579.1:0-75266 GCA_028023455.1 Epiperipatus broadwayi | reverse complement strand
TTGGTATATTAATATTAATTTAAATAACTACAATCAATTTGCAATGATCTGCTTTGATTCTGAATAGTGCATGCGTTTCTGGTTTTTATTTGTAATATAATGTACTTGATAATTTTTTTAAATTAAATTCATTGAATGTTAAATTATTTAAAAAAGTAAATTCTTATTAAAACAGGCAAACCTCACTATACATATTGCCACTCACTGCAAGCTAGAGTAATCAATGGATGTCAGAATGTTTGTATATAAAATCTCCATCTAGTACCTATTCGTCCAATAACCCCAGATAAGTTTCTGGCTTGTGGCCAGAAATAAAAATATTAATGGAAAAGAAAAATCATAAAAAGAGGAAAATTAATAGATAACGATACAAAAAAATTTAAACTATAATATTATATTTACTGTTAAAATTTTATATATATATTGTATCCTTTTGATTGGTTATCCATAGTCAGAATAGCATATAAAATGTAAATTATAATTCCAAAATTTTAAATTTATAATAAAGATAATATTAAATCTATAAATTTGGATATTATAGCAATAAATGATTTAATATGTATAATTTTAAAAAGATAATTCTGTAGAGATTAATAATTGTTATTATTTATAATCTGTTATATTAATATAAATTTTAATAATTGTAGCTGTATAATTTAAAAGAGTGGTAAATCTAAATAAACATCATTGTGTACAAGTTTGATTTTGAATTATTTATGGCAGTGTTTTTTCAAAAGTTAAAAATAGAATTGTATTCAACAACAAAAAAAGAACAATTATTTACCGCAAGATAATTGTTTTAGTTTTTAAAATTTAGCTTTATAATAAAATAGAAATATTTATTATACAGCTTATAGGTTTTAAATTAGCTAATCATATCACAGATTCAAAATACAATCAGGAATAAAACTTGGTTTGTAAGTTTTGATTTAATTCAATTTCATTTATTAAACATTTTTATATTTGAATATTATTTCAAACAGAAATACCAAAAATATTTTGTCTAAAAAAATTTGGACAAAATCATGGAAAAGTCAACCAATCAGATTCTTGTAAATGACTCTCTAATGTCACATTTTCCTGGTTTTCTTTTCAAAGACAAAACTATAAGACTATTAGAAAAGAGAGAAGAATTATACAAATCAGATAATGGTGATATTTTTTTGTGTGAGAAAAGGTAAAATATTAAAGACTTGATTAATTAAACCAAAAAGGAAATAATTATATTTACAAAGCTCTCTAAAGAGATGAAATATTTTTAAAAGTTTCTTAAAACTATGGAGTGAGTAAACCAATTTTTTTATTGCAGTGCAATTTACAGCCTTGACAACCTACTTATAATCAAAATGCTAGCTAGGATTAATTTAAGAAAGAAAATGAAAGTTGCTATTCTTACCATAATAATGAAAAGATAAAAAAACAATGCTATAGTTTAAAAGAAAAGACTTACTATATTAATGTGAGGAGACATTCATTTTATCTATGGAAAGTAGGTGCTTTAGTCATAAATTTAAAAGAGAAAGCATCTAAAATCTTGAAGGGAACATTTTTTTTTAGCCTAAGGAGCTATTTAATCAAATGTAAAAATAATTCGGGAGTTAATAATGGCAATTGAGGAAACAAATATTTGGTTGACTAATCTTTAAGCAATAAAGATTAAGCTTCTACTTGAAAGAAAAAAACAATGAAGAAATTTAAATTAAAATTTTTCATAATTAAATAAAAGTTGAACTTTTATAAACTTGAAAGAATAAAAAAGTCTATATAACTTTAGGTAGGAAATTAATAGTCAGAAAATGAATATATTTGGAGCTCAAGATTAGACAAACTTATTAAAAATGTGTTTACAAATCTTCCAAGTATAAAAAATACCCAGAGAAGGTGACATCGCTGAAAAAAAAAATTGCCTAAATATTAATGAAACTTGTTAAAGTATGCATTGAAAGAAAAAGATATTCTAATAATTATTATAATGTGAAGATTTAGTAAGGAGAAGTAGAAAACATTTGCTCATGATATTTTCGCAGAGAGTCAGATTATGGACATAGAGCAAGGGCTAACCAAGTTAAGATTTGTTCAGTTAATTGTATTTGTATGATTAATGTTTTCTATATATTTTCATGTATAGAGCAATATGAAGAGAAGAGAGACACTTAGCACACTAGGAACAAAAATCTAAATAAAGGGTAACCACAGTAATGCAAAAAAAGTGTTTTGAAATGGAAAAAAAAAATAAAATGAATTTTAATTTTACATTTATTAATGATAAAGATATTTTATTTTATTTTTATAAGAAATAGTAATGCTAATATTTGCATATGAGTCAAAAGAAATAAAAAAGAAATAAATAAATAAAAAAAAGATTTTTATGTTTACAACCTGCTATATAATGTATTCTCATGAATTATAATGTAAAAGAGTATGTGTGCAGGGAATAACATTTAAGTATATATTATGATCAGATTAAAAAAAAAAACATATTATAAAAAATAATAGTAATAATCGCAAGGATAAGTGAATGTAATGTAAGACCATATTAGAATCTCATTTATTAATAAAAATAAATATCTATAACATTTGAGTGATAAATAATAAAAGAGATTATATGTTTCAGGACATGATGGTAGATATAAGTAGGGAACATTGTAAAAGAAGAGGAGGTTATAGGAGGGGTCAAAAATAAATAAAATATTAAAGGCTGCCTACACTGCAATAAAATATGAGTCAAATTTCTGGGACAAGCTCAATACAATAGCATCCTGAGGAATTAATGAAGGGTTAGTGGAATTAAATCCTTGCAATTCTCAGGTAATTTATAGAAAGAAATAGAAAAATTTTCAATAAAGAAATGATTTTATAAATACTGTAAGTGCTTATTAGAGAATCCAGGGTGGAATTGGGATAAATCCATTAATAAAATGGTTATCTAATTATAAAACATGTTATAATAAATGAGGCTGCAGAAAGGAGTTTGCTATTAACAGAAAGGAGACTCTTTGATTCCTCTTGGAAGCCTTAAAGGAACTGAGCAGAGCAAATTCCTAATGTCCACCTCATACATTCTTGTCATTGCAGCTGTTATTACTATGTGATTATTCATATAATATACGAACATGGATGAGCTGCTCACCAACATGCATTACCAATTGTGGTGAGTTTATTGGCTTTTTACCTCTGAGTTTAAGAATATTTTTTCCAATATATACAATCATGACAGACACAAATAAAACATGGCCCTTATTAAGTCACCAACCAAGGCAGCGGTTGGCGGCTGAAGATGGAAGGGGCTAAGAATCTCCTGATTGCAGTCTCAGGCTTCCATTTGATGACAACTTTTTATTTAGGTACTTACAATTGCAGATCACTATCAAGTAAAGGAAGATTGCAAGAGTTAGAAGAAAAACTGTCTTATATTAAATGGGACATTATTGGACTTTGTGAAGTTAGAAGAAAAGGTGAAGAAACAATTGATTTAAAAAGTGGACATATACTCTACTATAAAGGTACAGATATTGGAAATACAAGTGGAGTAGGATTTATTATAAATAAAAAAATGAAAGAATAACATTGTGGAGATTGATGGTGTATCAGATAGAGTGGCAAGATTAATTTTACAACTTAATAGCAGATACTAAATGCAGATAATTCAGGTTTATGCCCCAACAAGTTCTCAAAGTGATGAAGTAGTAGAAGATTTTTATACGGATATAACAAAAGGCTTTTGATCAGAGTAAACAACATTTTAAAATTGTTATGGAAAACTTTAATGCTAAAATTGGTAAACAATTAAAAGAAAATGTTGTAGGTAATTTTGGTTATGGTAATAGAAATGAGAGAGGACATACATTTGTGGAGTTTGCAGAAAAAGAAAAAATATATATATTATGAATTCTTTTTTTGAAAAAAATGTTAAAAGGAAATGGACATGGAAGCATCCAAATGAAGGTACAGCAGAATTGGATTATATTTTGAATAACAGAAAATATATATTTCTCTTAATAAATTTAACACAGGAAGTGATAATTGATTAGTAAGATGTAAGATACATGTTAATGCAAAACTAGAGAGACAAAAATTATTTAAAAAATATTTACAGTTGATATTCCTAATCCTCAGAAACATTCTAATGAATTTAAATTAGAATTTATAAATCGGTTTCAAGTATTAGTAGATTTTGAACATGATTCAGATTTGAATGACATTAATAGGAAATTAACTGATACATTTTTAAAAACTGCAACAAAGATAGCTTGTAGAAAAATGGAGCAAATGACCAATAAAATTTCTACTGAGACTAGATAATTTATAAAGAAAAGATGAAATATGAGGATATACAACAATGATGCATTAAAAAAGATTGAATATCTCGAATTTTGTAAATGATGTGAAAAAGAATTGAAAATGATATAAGAAATTATAATTGTGAACTAGCAAGGAAAGTTGTAGAAGAGAATAAAAGTCTAAAGAGTGTAAAACAACAATTTGGTATTGATAGGAAATTTATATCTGCAATAAGAAAAAAAGATGGCATTACTACAAAAAGGAGAGATGACATCATGGAATGTGTAGAAGTCTTCTATTAAGATTTATATAGTAATAAAGAACAAGTGCCTCCTATAAGTCTTCTATCAAGATTTATATAGTAATAAAGAACAAGTGCCTCCTATACTTATTATATCTTCCGAATTGTCCAGAATTTTGAATGAGGAAGTGAGGCATGCAATTAAAATTATGAAGAAAGGGAAGGATCCAGGTAATGATGGAATTGTAATTGATATATTAAAAGAAGCAGGTGAAGAAATAGAAAAAAATTTAGCAAATTTATATATCAAATGTCTAAATGATAAAGATGTACCAGATGATTGAAAGAATGCAGTATTAATATTAATATTTAAAAAAGGTGATAAAGAAGATATTAGAAATTACAGACCTATCAGTCTTTTATCAGTTTTATACAAAAATTTTACTATGATAATTACAATCCATCTACAGAAAACACTGGATTTCCACCAACCAAGAGAACAAGCTGGATTTAAAAGTGGTTTTAGTACAGTAGATCATATACAGGTATTGAGAGAAGTTATAGAAAAGACAAATGAATATGAGTTGCCATTATGCTTAGGATTTGTAGATTATGAAAAGGCATTTGATTCTATAAACATTTCTTCATTGATTAAAACATTGGATCATCAAGGATATTGTCATATTTTAAAGAAATTATAAAAAATATAAAAATGCAAGACAAGCAATTAGATTACATAATGATAGTAGGAAAATCAACATTGAAAAGGGTGTAAGACAGGGTCACTCCTTATCTCCAAAACTTTTTAAACAGTATTTTGTGGATTAAAATGTGAAGCTAAAGGAGTGAAAATAAATGATATTATTTAAGTCATTTAGATATAGCAGATGATGTAGTTGTTTTTGCAAATAATGCTTTAGGGCTACAGGAAATGTTGCATGAGTTATCAGTTGAAAGTAGGAAAATAGAACTAAAGATCAATGTTAAAAAGACTATAATATTTAATACATTTTCTCAAAATATGAAAATAAAGATTGGTTATGATGAGTTAGAAGAAGTTAACACTTACAAATACCTTGGTAAGATTATTAATACTGATGGAAACATAATAGATGAAATTAATCATATAATTAAACATGATTGGAGTGCTTTTGGTAGAAATAACTTGATACTAAAAGGAAATATGCCTATGTATTTGAAAAAGAAGGTTTTTAATAAATCTGTTTTGCCACTTCATACTTATGGATCTGAGACATGGACATTTAAGAGAAGAGCAATACAGAGACTTCAGACCATTCAAAAAAGTATGGAGAGATGCATGTTGAGAATAACAAGAATAGATTGAAAATGCAATGTATGGTTAAGAGAACAAACAAGTGTTATTGACCTCATTAAAAAAATTAAAAGACTGAAGTGGAGTTGGGCTGGACATATTGCTAAAAGAGATGATAATAGATGAACAATTGAAATTTTTAACTGGATTCCAAGAGATTGTAAAAGACCCAGAAAAGTCTACATTTGAGATGGATGGATGAAATAAGAAAGTGTGCAGGGGTGTTGTGGAGAAGAGAAGCAAAAGATAGGAAAAGATGGATTGAACTTGGAGATACCTTTTTCTTGCAGTGGATTGATAATGGTTGATGATGATGAATAAATGAAACTCCTATCCTTCTATTAAGGTAATAGCCAATAAATCAATGGCTTGCCTTTCTAAAGTTAGAGTAAATATTAATCCAGTGAACATTAAAGGTGGAGATGAAATTTTGAAGGATTGCATGGATTTTCTAGTTAAGTCTGAACAGAGCGGTTTCACAAGTAATAGAATCACATACAAAACAAAGATCATATATATTGTAATAATTACTTGAATAAATGACCCTATGAATAAAATGCTGAGATCTAAAGTCAAAAGAGAAAATGAGTGTAAGAGATAGAATAAAGAAATGAAATGATTGTCATAACATAATAAAGAATCCCAACTGTATTTTTTTACATATAAATATTATCCTTATTTATTTATTTTTTCATACCAGTAAGAATTTTGTAATATGATTAGAATGTAAATTTTCAAATTCAATTTAAATGTAAACATGAATGATGTACATAGCAGACTTGTTTAAAATCATAAACAATAATAAAGCAATAACTAATAATTTTAAAAGAGAAATATAAACTAGGGAAAGGGTAATTTAATATCTGAACCACTAAGATTATCTGTATAAAATAAAAAAATAAGTTATCTATGCACAAATAGTTTGATCTTGGTTATTTTTTATTGTTAAGGAAATATTTAACCCAGTATCTATATGTTGTTATTGTTTATCATTCTTAGTGTAAATAAAAGAACATTAATTTAACTGTGTAATATTAGTCTCATTGCATCCAAGATTCATTCCTATCAAGAAAACACATTATCTACAGGGACTGATACCTATTATATTTTAATTGCAGACCTTATTTGAGAACTTCTGTTCAATGCTGCAATGGTAAGATCAATAGTGCATTGGTGAGTCACATTCTAGTTTTATAAATTAAATTGAAATATCTATAAGATCATAAATTTAATTTAGTATAACATTTAAATAGTGTCAATTACTAACTAATGTATCTAAAACTTGTAACACTGGATGATTTAGTGACAGTAGGTTAATGTTAAGTAATTGAAAAGAATATTTAAGTAAGTTGGACTTGGTAGATAATAATAGTATAATGAAGCTTGGTTTATACTAAAACAAGTATTCTATAGTAATTATTGTTGGCATTGGTATGTTTTCCTTCAATGTTTGGATCCCAGTAAAATCCTTTTTGCAATACAATCATTTAAGTATCAATCCAATGGATATATTGGATTTTAATGCAGAATGCTTAAAATTCCCAAGATTATAATAGGATAGCATTGATTGTATGTAATTAATGTAATTTCACTAATGTATATTAATTTTAGATTATAAAATGTATAATAATATTTTAAGTTGTTAGTTAAAGGAAATATTATGGTAGTCATTGTTTGTTGTGGGGATTTTCCCAATGATCATAATAAGATGGTAGTGGGAGAGTCTTCACAATAGCAATGCCATCATGGAAGTGTATTTTTCTTTTATACTTCTCAATGTTAAAACCACTCTATTGTAATCATCCTTAGTTTCTATCCTATAATGTTATATGTGGAATGTTTCAAGCCCCATAAATAATTGTATACTCTCTTGCAATGATGTTTGTTTAACATTGAGCTAGCATGGTATAGAGTAAATGAGTTGGCAAATAAAGATGGCCAGAAAAAAAAGATGGGAGGTTACATTATATATTGTGACCTTCTGATTAGGCACAAGTATTTAAGGTATATTGTATCAGTGGTGAATAACTGCATTTAACTAAAAAAAAAGAAATATTCTTAAAATTTTAAAAATTTTTGGTTAATACTATAAAAACCTACGTGAAATTTGCTTATAAATGTTGGTTGAGAATCTTATAAGCATTTAGTAATTATTACTGTATTTGATGAAATATTTAATGGTAGAAAGGGGGATGGATTATTACAGGAGTTGTTGACATGCTAGTTAAGTTGATATAAACTTGTTTTATTTATTTGCATAATAGTGTTTGGTATTTGTTTAGGTGATTTTCTGATCTATTATTCATTGGCATACCCATCCATGTGTAGGTATTATAATTAGTGAAATATGTTTAACCCATAGTCATATCAGTCAAATTTTATTCAGGGTAATTTAGTATTCATATAGCAGTATATTTGTATGCATGTATGTTTGTATCATCTCTTCATCTCATTTTCATATTTAATTACAGTACAAAATATTACATCTACAATAAAACATTTAAATTACAGTAATTATCTTTAATAACTTTGAAAGTACATTTTCTTTGAGTGATTAATGGATATCTGGATTAGTAAATTATTTGACAAACTAAATTGTATTATCAACTACTATACTTATTTTACTAATTAATTAATTAATTAATATTCTTTTATTTCAAAAGTGTAAAAAAATAATTTTTTTATCCTTTGCTTTATTTGCTTTGATTTAATTTAAAAAATCAAAATGATTTTTTTTTCTTCAAGAAAAGATTTCTTGAATATTTTTTCCTTAATTATTGAGTGCAAAGGGTGTAGCTAACCTTTAGAAGATAAAGATGACCTCTTGATCGAAGGAATGAATATATTTTAACTGATAGTCAGTAATAAAAATCCATTATTGTTTCATCCATTACTTTGTTCATTTTGCTTCTGCCAATTCTTCTATCTCTTCCAGAAATGAAGTCAGTTTAAACTCCAAAGTGAAAATTTTTAAACATTATTATTTTATAAAAAAAATTATGGAAATTTTAGCTACCAGATAGCTTTAAGCAAGATTGTCATGCTAAAGTAAAAGAAAGGTATATTTTTCTTCAGTTTTTCTCACTCAGTTAGATGTTAAATTAACTCTATCATCTTTTAAATGTATTTCTATGCTGATAAATTTAATCTACTTTGTTTGTTTATATCTGTTATTATCATTAAGAAGAAAATTAAAGTGTGTGAACTTTATAATCTTTTAATAAAATTGTGTGAACTTTATAATATCTTAAAGAAATTTGTGCAAGACTGCTTAACAAAACCTATCTTTTACTCTCCATTTAAATTCTTCTCAGTCAAGTTAAAATGGATGTGAGTATAATATTTTTATGCTATATATTTAAATTACTCCATGAGAATAATTACGCTTGTTATTCATACCTATAAATTACTTTATCAAGAAAGTGAATGTGTGGTTTCCAAATAATTGATTAATTATTAGTATTTATTTGATATGACATGTTTAAATCAAGTAGAAGAACATTAATATTACATATTTCTTGTTCTCTTTGATATATGAACTTATTGTAGAATAAAAGTATTATTGCTTAAGGAATTGTAGATCTATGTGAATAATTAATTAACAATGGACCAAAAATAATTATATTTGTGATAGTTTATAAAGTGTATGTCAAGATAATGTTTTATTTTTGGAAATCTTTTAAATTTACTGTTAAATTAGAATATTTCCAGAATTAAGTAAATGATCATTATAAAAGAAATATATAGTTGAAACTATCATACCTCAGTCTTTGTATAAAAGTTTATTACTTAAGCGCCATATAAGTAAGCTCAATTAGCATTTTGCTAAGAAAATTGGAGATTGCTGAATTAAATCCTAAATGTTCAACACATAGGAATTTGTTTTTATGTTTTATGTTTACTAACCATACTCCTCTGGAATCATCTTTATTTGGAATCATGTAATCCAGGAAATTTTATGTTTAAGAAAGAAACTTTACAAGTGAATTTTTTTTAAGTTAAAAGAAGAGTGATTTTTTGTTGTCTGTTGCTATTGATATACCATAAATAGATAGACATATTTATTATTTATGTATGTGCTGAGTTAATTTTTGTTATTTCCTTGACTCCTAGACCGTCTCAGATGAAATTTATTGCAAATACACTGGTAAATGATTATTATTTTAAATAGCATTTCTTATGTAAGTTATATATATATATATATATATATGTCCAAAAGATGGCGCTATACCAAAACCGCCGAACAAGTGTAAGATTTGTTTTACATAAACGAAAAAAGAGTCAGAAATTAACTACCTCTTTCATTTGCTCACTCCCAGATCAGCTGATTTCAAGCTGGTTTGCTATCCTCAGTGGGAGATAGAGTATAGAAACTAGATCTAAACACTGACTCTCAAGTGTTTATGCAAAACGTTTCTATCAGATTGCAAGCGTGAATTTTTCAGACCGGAAAAGTCTTCAAACCCAGCCTAGCAAGCTAGATATTTATATGGGTCTGATCTCAGTTCAGAATCACCATATAATCAAAGTCTCTGCAATATATATCATTGCAAGAAAACTCTAAAGGTACATTTATGAAAAAACAAATACAAGTTAATCACGTAACCTGCTATCACTTGTTATTTATGTCCAAAAGATGGCGCTATACCAAAACCGCCGAACAAGTGTAAGATTTGTTTTACATAAACGAAAAAAGAGTCAGAAATTAACAACCTCTTTCATTTGCTCACTCCCAGATCAGCTGATTTCAAGCTGGTTTGCTATCCTCAGTGGGAGATAGAGTATAGAAACTAGATCTAAACACTGACTCTCAAGTGTTTATGCAAAACGTTTCTATCAGATTGCAAGCGTGAATTTTTCAGACCGGAAAAGTCTTCAAACCCAGCCTAGCAAGCTAGATATTTATATGGGTCTGATCTCAGTTCAGAATCACCATATAATCAAAGTCTCTGCAATATATATCATTGCAAGAAAACTCTAAAGGTACATTTATGAAAAAACAAATACAAGTTAATCACGTAACCTGCTATCACTTGTTATTTATGTCCAAAAGATGGTGCTATACCAAAACCGCCGAACAAGTGTAAGATTTGTTTTACATAAACGAAAAAAGAGTCAGAAATTAACTACCTCTTTCATTTGCTCACTCCCAGATCAGCTGATTTCAAGCTGGTTTGCTATCCTCAGTGGGAGATAGAGTATAGAAACTAGATCTAAACACTGACTCTCAAGTGTTTATGCAAAACGTTTCTATCAGATTGCAAGTGTGAATTTTTCAGGCCGGAAAAGTCTTCAAACCCAGCCTAGCAAGCTAGATATTTATATGGGTCTGATCTCAGTTCAGAATCACCATATAATCAAAGTCTCTGCAATATATATCATTGCAAGAAAACTCTAAAGGTACATTTATGAAAAAACAAATACAAGTTAATCACGTAACCTGCTATCACTTGTTATTTATGTCCAAAAGATGGCGCTATACCAAAACCGCCGAACAAGTGTAAGATTTGTTTTACATAAACGAAAAAAGAGTCAGAAATTAACTACCTCTTTCATTTGCTCACTCCCAGATCAGCTGATTTCAAGCTGGTTTGCTATCCTCAGTGGGAGATAGAGTATAGAAACTAGATCTAAACACTGACTCTCAAGTGTTTATGCAAAACGTTTCTATCAGATTGCAAGCGTGAATTTTTCAGACCGGAAAAGTCTTCAAACCCAGCCTAGCAAGCTAGATATTTATATGGGTCTGATCTCAGTTCAGAATCACCATATAATCAAAGTCTCTGCAATATATATCATTGCAAGAAAACTCTAAAGGTACATTTATGAAAAAACAAATACAAGTTAATCACGTAACCTGCTATCACTTGTTATTTATGTCCAAAAGATGGCGCTATACCAAAACCGCCGAACAAGTGTAAGATTTGTTTTACATAAACGAAAAAAGAGTCAGAAATTAACTACCTCTTTCATTTGCTCACTCCCAGATCAGCTGATTTCAAGCTGGTTTGCTATCCTCAGTGGGAGATAGAGTATAGAAACTAGATCTAAACACTGACTCTCAAGTGTTTATGCAAAACGTTTCTATCAGATTGCAAGCGTGAATTTTTCAGACCGGAAAAGTCTTCAAACCCAGCCTAGCAAGCTAGATATTTATATGGGTCTGATCTCAGTTCAGAATCACCATATAATCAAAGTCTCTGCAATATATATCATTGCAAGATCTAAAGGTACATTTATGAAAAAACAAATACAAGTTAATCACGTAACCTGCTATCACTTGTTATTTATGTCCAAAAGATGGCGCTATACCAAAACCGCCGAACAAGTGTAAGATTTGTTTTACATAAACGAAAAAAGAGTCAGAAATTAACTACCTCTTTCATTTGCTCACTCCCAGATCAGCTGATTTCAAGCTGGTTTGCTATCCTCAGTGGGAGATAGAGTATAGAAACTAGATCTAAACACTGACTCTCAAGTGTTTATGCAAAACGTTTCTATCAGATTGCAAGCGTGAATTTTTCAGACCGGAAAAGTCTTCAAACCCAGCCTAGCAAGCTAGATATTTATATGGGTCTGATCTCAGTTCAGAATCACCATATAATCAAAGTCTCTGCAATATATATCATTGCAAGAAAACTCTAAAGGTACATTTATGAAAAAACAAATACAAGTTAATCACGTAACCTGCTATCACTTGTTATTTATGTCCAAAAGAGATGGCGCTATACCAAAACCTCCGAACAAGTGTAAGATTTGTTTACATAAACGAAAAAAGAGTCAGAAATTAACTACCTCTTTCATTTGCTCACTCCCAGATCAGCTGATTTCAAGCTGGTTTGCTATCCTCAGTGGGAGATAGAGTATAGAAACTAGATCTAAACACTGACTCTCAAGTGTTTATGCAAAACGTTTCTATCAGATTGCAAGCATGAATTTTTCAGACCGGAAAAGTCTTCAAACCCAGCCTAGCAAGCTAGATATTTATATGGGTCTGATCTCAGTTCAGAATCACCATATAATCAAAGTCTCTGCAATATATATCATTGCAAGAAAACTCTAAAGGTACATTTATGAAAAAACAAATACAAGTTAATCACGTAACCTGCTATCACTTGTTATTTATGTCCAAAAGATGGCGCTATACCAAAACCGCCGAACAAGTGTAAGATTTGTTTTACATAAACGAAAAAAGAGTCAGAAATTAACTACCTCTTTCATTTGCTCACTCCCAGATCAGCTGATTTCAAGCTGGTTTGCTATCCTCAGTGGGAGATAGAGTATAGGAACTAGATCTAAACACTGACTCTCAAGTGTTTATGCAAAACGTTTCTATCAGATTGCAAGCGTGAATTTTTCAGACCGGAAAAGTCTTCAAACCCAGCCTAGCAAGCTAGATATTTATATGGGTCTGATCTCAGTTCAGAATCACCATATAATCAAAGTCTCTGCAATATATATCATTGCAAGAAAACTCTAAAGGTACATTTATGAAAAAACAAATACAAGTTAATCACGTAACCTGCTATCACTTGTTATTTATGTCCAAAAGATGGCGCTATACCAAAACCGCCGAACAAGTGTAAGATTTGTTTTACATAAACGAAAAAAGAGTCAGAAATTAACTACCTCTTTCATTTGCTCACTCCCAGATCAGCTGATTTCAAGCTGGTTTGCTATCCTCAGTGGGAGATAGAGTATAGAAACTAGATCTAAACACTGACTCTCAAGTGTTTATGCAAAACGTTTCTATCAGATTGCAAGCGTGAATTTTTTCAGACCGGAAAAGTCTTCAAACCCAGCCTAGCAAGCTAGATATTTATATGGGTCTGATCTCAGTTCAGAATCACCATATAATCAAAGTCTCTGCAATATATATCATTGCAAGAAAACTCTAAAAGGTACATTTATGAAAAAAACAAATACAAGTTAATCACGTAACCTGCTATCACTTGTTATTTATGTCCAAAAGATGGCGCTATACCAAAACCGCCTAACAAGTGTAAGATTTGTTTTACATAAACGAAAAAAAGAGTCAGAAATTAACTACCTCTTTCATTTGCTCACTCCCAGATCAGCTGATTTCAAGCTGGTTTGCTATCCTCAGTGGGAGATAGAGTATAGAAACTAGATCTAAACACTGACTCTCAAGTGTTTATGCAAAACGTTTCTATCAGATTGCAGCGTGAATTTTTCAGACCGGAAAAGTCTTCAAACCCAGCCTAGCAAGCTAGATATTTATATGGGTCTGATCTCAGTTCAGAATCACCATATAATCAAAGTCTCTGCAATATATATCATTGCAAGAAAACTCTAAAGGTACATTTATGAAAAAACAAATACAAGTTAATCACGTAACCTGCTATCACTTGTTATTTATGTCCAAAAGATGGCGCTATACCAAAACCGCCGAACAAGTGTAAGATTTGTTTTACATAAACGAAAAAAGAGTCAGAAATTAACTACCTCTTTCATTTGCTCACTCCCAGATCAGCTGATTTCAAGCTGGTTTGCTATCCTCAGTGGGAGATAGAGTATAGAAACTAGATCTAAACACTGACTCTCAAGTGTTTATGCAAAACGTTTCTATCAGATTGCAAGCGTGAATTTTTCAGACCGGAAAAGTCTTCAAACCCAGCCTAGCAAGCTAGATATTTATATGGGTCTGATCTCAGTTCAGAATCACCATATAATCAAAGTCTCTGCAATATATATCATTGCAAGAAAACTCTAAAGGTACATTTATGAAAAAACAAATACAAGTTAATCACGTAACCTGCTATCACTTGTTATTTATGTCCAAAAGATGGCGCTATACCAAAACCGCCGAACAAGTGTAAGATAGAAACGTTTTGCATAAACACTTGAGAGTCAGTGTTTAGATCTAGTTTCTATACTCTATCTCCCACTGAGGATAGCAAACCAGCTTGAAATCAGCTGATCTGGGAGTGAGCAAATGAAAGAGGTAGTTAATTTCTGACTCTTTTTTCGTTTATGTAAAACAAATCTTACACTTGTTCGGCGGTTTTGGTATAGCGCCATCTTTTGGACATAAATAACAAGTGATAGCAGGTTACGTGATTAACTTGTATTTGTTTTTTCATAAATGTACCTTTAGAGTTTTCTTGCAATGATATATATTGCAGAGACTTTGATTATATGGTGATTCTGAACTGAGATCAGACCCATATAAATATCTAGCTTGCTAGGCTGGGTTTGAAGACTTTTCCGGTCTGAAAAATTCACGCTTGCAATCTGATAGAAACGTTTTGCATAAACACTTGAGAGTCAGTGTTTAGATCTAGTTTCTATACTCTATCTCCCACTGAGGATAGCAAACCAGCTTGAAATCAGCTGATCTGGGAGTGAGCAAATGAAAGAGGTAGTTAATTTCTGACTCTTTTTTCGTTTATGTAAAACAAATCTTACACTTGTTCGGCGGTTTTGGTATAGCGCCATCTTTTGGACATAAATAACAAGTGATAGCAGGTTACGTGATTAACTTGTATTTGTTTTTTCATAAATGTACCTTTAGAGTTTTCTTGCAATGATATATATTGCAGAGACTTTGATTATATGGTGATTCTGAACTGAGATCAGACCCATATAAATATCTAGCTTGCTAGGCTGGGTTTGAAGACTTTTCCGGTCTGAAAAATTCACGCTTGCAATCTGATAGAAACGTTTTGCATAAACACTTGAGAGTCAGTGTTTAGATCTAGTTTCTATACTCTATCTCCCACTGAGGATAGCAAACCAGCTTGAAATCAGCTGATCTGGGAGTGAGCAAATGAAAGAGGTAGTTAATTTCTGACTCTTTTTCGTTTATGTAAAACAAATCTTACACTTGTTCGGCGGTTTTGGTATAGCGCATCTTTTGGACATAAATAACAAGTGATAGCAGGTTACGTGATTAACTTGTATTTGTTTTTTCATAAATGTACCTTTAGAGTTTTCTTGCAATGATATATATTGCAGAGACTTTGATTATATGGTGATTCTGAACTGAGATCAGACCCATATAAATATCTAGCTTGCTAGGCTGGGTTTGAAGACTTTTCCGGTGTGCTCTTCCGATCTGATAGAAACGTTTTGCATAAACACTTGAGAGTCAGTGTTTAGATCTAGTTTCTATACTCTATCTCCCACTGAGGATAGCAAACCAGCTTGAAATCAGCTGATCTGGGAGTGAGCAAATGAAAGAGGTAGTTAATTTCTGACTCTTTTTTCGTTTATGTAAAACAAATCTTACACTTGTTCGGCGGTTTTGGTATAGCGCCATCTTTTGGACATAAAAAAACAAGTGATAGCAGGTTACGTGATTAACTTGTATTTGTTTTTTCATAAATGTACCTTTAGAGTTTTCTTGCAATGATATATATTGCAGAGACTTTGATTATATGGTGATTCTGAACTGAGATCAGACCCATATAAATATCTAGCTTGCTAGGCTGGGTTTGAAGACTTTTCCGGTCTGAAAAATTCACGCTTGCAATCTGATAGAAACGTTTTGCATAAACACTTGAGAGTCAGTGTTTAGATCTAGTTTCTATACTCTATCTCCCACTGAGGATAGCAAACCAGCTTGAAATCAGCTGATCTGGGAGTGAGCAAATGAAAGAGGTAGTTAATTTCTGACTCTTTTTTCGTTTATGTAAAACAAATCTTACACTTGTTCGGTGGTTTTGGTATAGCGCCATCTTTTGGACATAAATAACAAGTGATAGCAGGTTACGTGATTAACTTGTATTTGTTTTTTCATAAATGTACCTTTAGAGTTTTCTTGCAATGATATATATTGCAGAGACTTTGATTATATGGTGATTCTGAACTGAGATCAGACCCATATAAATATCTAGCTTGCTAGGCTGGGTTTGAAGACTTTTCCGGTCTGAAAAATTCACGCTTGCAATCTGATAGAAACGTTTTGCATAAACACTTGAGAGTCAGTGTTTAGATCTAGTTTCTATACTCTATCTCCCACTGAGGATAGCAAACCAGCTTGAAATCAGCTGATCTGGGAGTGAGCAAATGAAAGAGGTAGTTAATTTCTGATTCTTTTTTCGTTTATGTAAAACAAATCTTACACTTGTTCGGCGGTTTTGGTATAGCGCCATCTTTTGGACATAAATAACAAGTGATAGCAGGTTACGTGATTAACTTGTATTTGTTTTTTCATAAATGTACCTTTAGAGTTTTCTTGCAATGATATATATTGCAGAGACTTTGATTATATGGTGATTCTGAACTGAGATCAGACCCATATAAATATCTAGCTTGCTAGGCTGGGTTTGAAGACTTTTCCGGTCTGAAAAATTCACGCTTGCAATCTGATAGAAACGTTTTGCATAAACACTTGAGAGTCAGTGTTTAGATCTAGTTTCTATACTCTATCTCCCACTGAGGATAGCAATCCAGCTTGAAATCAGCTGATCTGGGAGTGAGCAAATGAAAGAGGTAGTTAATTTCTGACTCTTTTTTCGTTTATGTAAAACAAATCTTACACTTGTTCGGCGGTTTTGGTATAGCGCCATCTTTTGGACATAAATAACAAGTGATAGCAGGTTACGTGATTAACTTGTATTTGTTTTTTCATAAATGTACCTTTAGAGTTTTCTTGCAATGATATATATTGCAGAGACTTTGATTATATGGTGATTCTGAACTGAGATCAGACCCATATAAATATCTAGCTTGCTAGGCTGGGTTTGAAGACTTTTCCGGTCTGAAAAATTCACGCTTGCAATCTGATAGAAACGTTTTGCATAAACTCTTGAGAGTCAGTATTTAGATCTAGTTTCTATACTCTATCTCCCACTGAGGATAGCAAACCAGCTTGAAATCAGCTGATCTGGGAGTGAGCAAATGAAAGAGGTAGTTAATTTCTGACTCTTTTTTCGTTTATGTAAAACAAATCTTACACTTGTTCGGCGGTTTTGGTATAGCGCCATCTTTTGGACATAAATAACAAGTGATAGCAGGTTACGTGATTAACTTGTATTTGTTTTTTCATAAATGTACCTTTAGAGTTTTCTTGCAATGATATATATTGCCGAGACTTTGATTATATGGTGATTCTGAACTGAGATCAGACCCATATAAATATCTAGCTTGCTAGGCTGGGTTTGAAGACTTTTCCAGTCTGAAAAATTCACGCTTGCAATCTGATAGAAACGTTTTGCATAAACACTTGAGAGTCAGTGTTTAGATCTAGTTTCTATACTCTATCTCCCACTGAGGATAGCAAACCAGCTTGAAATCAGCTGATCTGGGAGTGAGCAAATGAAAGAGGTAGTTAATTTCTGACTCTTTTTTCGTTTATGTAAAACAAATCTTACACTTGTTCGGCAGTTTTGGTATAGCGCCATCTTTTGGACATAAATAACAAGTGATAGCAGGTTACGTGATTAACTTGTATTTGTTTATTCATAAATGTACCTTTAGAGTTTTCTTGCAATGATATATATTGCAGAGACTTTGATTATATGGTGATTCTGAACTGAGATCAGACCCATATAAATATCTAGCTTGCTAGGCTGGGTTTGAAGACTTTTCCGGTCTGAAAAATTCACGCTTGCAATCTGATAGAAACGTTTTGCATAAACACTTGAGAGTCAGTGTTTAGATCTAGTTTCTATACTCTATCTCCCACTGAGGATAGCAAACCAGCTTGAAATCAGCTGATCTGGGAGTGAGCAAATGAAAGAGGTAGTTAATTTCTGACTCTTTTTTCGTTTATGTAAAACAAATCTTACACTTGTTCGGCGGTTTTGGTATAGCGCCATCTTTTGGACATAAATAACAAGTGATAGCAGGTTACGTGATTAACTTGTATTTGTTTTTTCATATATATATATATATATACGCAAATTTATAAATAAATATTTAAAAATACAGTTTTAAAAAGCTTATAAAATATATGTATAACCATCACTTAGGAGCGCTTTCAACCAACTTGTGGCTTTGTCAACTATCACGTTTAAAATGTCAGCTTTCCCATAATTCTATGATGTCAACTTTCCCATAATTCTGTGATCTTAATGTTTGCTGCTTGCCTATTAACCAAATGTTGCTTGTATTTACATATCAACATCGCCTCTTTAATTTTCCTTTTATTATTATTTCTTTCAATTTCCAATATTTTTACGTTGTTATAATTAAAATCGAAACCATATATACATGATTTATTATGGTCATAAAAGACAGAAGCTGATAAATTATCATTATTTTTAAAATTTTGTTTTGTATTTTGAACCCTTTTAAATAACAATAAGTGTTCCTTTGTTTTTTTTTTTCCAATGTGCACCTCGATTCACTTATATATCTGTGGCCACACCCACATGTCCATTTGTAAATGATACAATTTTTATTTGTAAATAAAGTTTTATCCTTTGAATTGTTTATTAATTTATTTAATGCAATAAATAATAATTGGAATGAACAATTTTCTAAATTTAGAAAATTTACATCTGAAAATAATCTTGTTTTTATAAAAGAGAATAAAGGCTTATGGCCATGCTTGTTACTAAAATTGGATTATGAAAATAAAGTCATTACTCAAATGAGTATTCTTAATTTTATAAAGGTTAACAAGGTAAATATTGAAAGTTTACATGTTCAATTTGTGAATAACATTAAAAAAAAAGCCAAAAATAATGTAATTGATAATAGTACTTATTATAGAATTTATCCCTCCGCTGCAGTATGTCCTAGAATATTTTCAAATATAAAATTGCATAAAGAAAAAGAACCATTACGTTTAATGATTGATTTTGGGGGTGCTTTCTATTATGAAACATGTAAATTAATTGAGAAAATGTTACAAGAAATTCTTGGTTTTGGTATGTATACAATATGTTTATCATTTGACTTCATTGGTAAAATTAATAACATTGTTATTGATAATTATGATGTAATTTGTACTTTTGATATCAGTGAAATGAATGGATCAATTGACAGAATGACTTCTATTGAAATAATTAAGAATGCATTGAAATTAAAAAATGTTAATGTTAAAATAATAAAATTTATTACTGAAACATTAAACTTTATTGATAGAAACATTTGTGCAATTTTTAAGCACAAACTTTATAAAATGAATAATGGGTGGCCGATGGGACTTCCTACAGTTGCCCAGATATGTAATTTTGTTATGTCTACATATAAAGAAAATATTTTAAAAAAGGATCATTATCAGAAAGATATTATTTTATACAATTGATATGTTGATGATGTTTTTGTTTGTGGAAAGCCAAATGCTATTCATGATTTGTTCAAGGAATTAAATAATATAAAGGGCTTAAAGTGGATTAAAACAGATGAAAATTTAATGAGTATACAATTTTTAGATCTCAAGATAACCAGAAACAAGGATAAACTGTATTACTATATGACTCTTAAACCAATAGCAAAAAGAGGATATATTCCATATAAATCAAAAGTACCAATGTCACATAAAATGGCAGGTTTGAAATTCTTTTTATTTAGAAATGATAACCTTTGTAAATATGCATCAGATAAAACTAAAAATATTGAAACTTATTATAATGAATTGTTAAAAGTTGGATACAATTATGATTCTGTTTATTATACTATTAAAAATTTTACTTATAAATATAAAAATAATAAAAGTGTTAATTCTTCTGATAAAAAATTGTGGATATCAATACCATATATTTCAAATCAACAGGCAAGTTTCATTAAGAAAATTTATAAAGGAATATATGATATTGCATTTTATGCACCAACTACATTAAATAAATTAATAAACAATTCAAAGGATAAAACTTTATTTACAAATAAAAATTGTATCATTTACAAATGGACATGTGGGTGTGGTCGCAGATATATAGGTGAATCGAGGTGCACATTGGAAAAAAGAACAAAGGAACACTTATTGTTATTTAAAAGGGTTCAAAATACAAAACAAAATTTTAAAAATAATGATAATTTATCAGCTTCTGTCTTTTATGACCATAATAAATCATGTATATATGGTTTCGATTTTAATTAGTATAACAACGTAAAAATATTGGAAATTGAAAGAAATAATAATAAAAGGAAAATTAAAAAGGCGATGTTGATATGTAAATACAAGCAACATTTGGTTAATAAGCAAGCAGCAAACATTAAGATCACAGAATTATGGGAAAGTTGACATCATAGAATTATGGGAAAGCTGACATTTTAAACGTGATAGTTGACAAAGCCACAAGTTGGTTGAAAGCGCTCCTAAGTGATGGCTATACATATATTTTTTATAAGCTTTTTAAATACTGTATTTTTAAATATTTATTTATAAATTTGCATTTATTATTTTGAAGAAATATAGACATCGATTTATAATATTATATATATATATATATATATATATATATATTAATGTCTCGAAGTGAGTATTTTTGGCTTTCAGAGTAGCACAAGTATGAAAGAAATATTATGGCAGAAATGATAAAGCCTCGTTAATAATAATTATTGCCATTAAAAATTTATAACAGCTAATAGACTGTTATAACTAAAAGTTTTATTTTCAGTTTACCATTTAGTTTACCGTAATATTTGCATATTGTATAATTTGAAATTATTTTCACACTCTTATTTATATGTATGTGTGTCTGTCTTATGCATTTCTTTTATATAATTAGTAAATATTCAGTTTTATAACTGTTTTTCTCTATTAATTTCAGATAATGTCATGTTCTAAAGGAATTGAAGGAAGTAGTGATTTACCTATATGTATATTTATTTTCCAACGTATAGAATGAAAGGTATTAAATAGCTATGAGAAAGCAAGTTTTTGTTGATACATTCTATGTTTATTGAGATTGAGGACTCTCTCTCTCTTATTATATCTAAGTATTTTCCATGAGTGAATTAGATTCCTAGATTGCCTATGTATGCGTTATAAATGATATTTTATGAAGTTAAGTGTTATTTTTCCCCTTTATTCTGGTGGTGATACAAGGTTCCATGCCAATATTATACCTCAATGTTAGGTGGGGAAGCCAATATTTGTCATTAGATTTATTAGCCAAAGAGCTTATTTATTCCTCATGTGCTTATATTTTTTTTGAATGTTTATTTTTCATGTTATCATAGAATCATATCTATGTGTAATTTAGTTGGTTGTTAGATAAATAGTCAGATTAAATTCTTTATTAATTATTAAGTAGAAATAGTGGTATATTTGTTGGTTAGTCTATGACATTATCCATAGTAAAACACTTGTTTAGTAATTCATAAGTAAATTAACAATACATGAAGGTATTAATTTTATATTAAATTATAGCATAAGATGTGACATGCACATAATGCAAATAATCTTCCAGACATGCGAGTATAATTTTATTAAACTTTCACATCAGGGAATATATATTTTGAATTCTATCATACTTTAAATCATGAAATCATTAGAATGATTATTTTTATTTTGAATGTATGAAAAAGATAGATATTTAAAAGAATGACTTTATGGAGCTCTTTAAAGTTATTCTTTTGACAGCCAAAGTTAGTAATTTATTTTATTTCTATAAGTGATAATGTGACCTCTCCAACTTATATTGTTGTGCGCATACATATATTTATTTATTCAGTGTTGTTCACTAATAAAAATGTGTTAGATCACCTAAATATATTCAAAGTCAGAATATTAAGGGATTATTTTATTTGTTAACTTATGTTCATAAATGTCTAATCAATAAATGACAAAATATGTAATAGAAATGATTTCAAACCCAGGTTAGCAAATTTATTTGTGAATTTAGAAAGTAGGACAAACAGTCCTACCATGAATTATCTATATTTATTTGAATATCAAATGTAAATAAATGTTTATGTTATTTATTCAAAACTTTGTCTCTAGTTGTTCTTATATGCATTCATATTCTAGTTTCCACATTCCACATATCTATTGCTATATAAATATATTGCTTTGTAAATTTGATAATAAACATACTGAAATGTGATAATAAACATACTGAAATCTGATAATATTATTCTCTTGATCCAGGCATTATATGAAAATGCTTTACCATTTGATAAACTTATAAAAGGCTGCATACTTAGTTTATTATTTAAACAATGAGGTGAGATTAAAAGATACCCAATTTCCTTCATTATCTAATTGCTAGTTCAGTAAAACATCATTAAATTTATTCCATTATATATTTTTATTTATAGTTATAAATTACTAAATAATATAATTTCTTTAATCAAACTGTATTAGAGATTCCCTGAGTTCTGATTTCATATTTCCAAATTCAGATTAATTAAGCTATTTAGATCAAGATGTGCTAAATAGTGGAGTTATTTGGTATTATGTTTTATTTTTGTTAAAATCATATTGAACTAAAATAGAGTATATTTAAATGATGGAAGAGATCAAGTCAAATTGTATTTTATTAGTTTGAACAAATGACACTCTGCTGGTCTCCATCATTTGGTTGATTAATAAACGAGACATATATTTTCTTTTAATGGTTTCTAGTATTTCTTCCTTCATTATTTATATTCTATATGTTATTGACTTCCTATAACCTTCCACTGAGCTAAGCTATAAGTTAGGCACAAGTAGAAGAGTCTCAGTATTAATACTAAGTCAAATAAAGTGTTAATTTATTTTATTCATTAATAGAATTGGCACCCTGGGCATATACTCATATAATGTATAGCATTAGTGTTGTGTGTGTGGGTTACAATATATATATATCAATATGTTAATAAATTTTGAATTAATTTAAAGTAAATAAACTAGCTTTGTTGCCATTCAATTTTGCCATGCAAATTTATTAATTGTATTTGAATAATATGATATTCACTAATTGATTATACTGCATAATATATTAGAAGCAGTTATAAAAATAATTCCAAAATCAAAAACACAGGATAAATGGAATGTATAATTACTATTTTACCAAGTATAGATCTTATAAAGTAATAAATTAGTTGATTTGACATTCTTAAATATTAAATAAATAATTGGAAGCTTATTTTAATTACTTTGTTAGTAACAAGTAATATTAAAAAAATTATGAATTGATTTGATGATTGAAAAAGTTACAAATATGATTATTATTGAAGGTGAGTAAAGAATAGTTGCAGTGCAATGTTTTCATATTTTATTTTAGATAAATATTGATTAAACAGATTATTATAAATCACTATACAACCATAAATTTCATTATCTTATTCAATAAATGTGGTTATAATTTCTCCTTATTTGTAATAATAAAAATACTTAATTGTAAATATTAGAGAAAAAAGAATATAGTTAATAATAAATTTGGCTGAACGTTTTCGAGGAACCGTGCCTCATACTCATAGCCTTAGTGAAAATGTACTTAATATATGTAAATGAGAATATTCAAATGAGTTACATCCATGCAATCAACAGAAGAGACACGTGCTTCGACATCTCGAAAAAATGGGCTACGTAACAGTAACTCATTTGAATATTCTCATTTACATATATTAAGTACATTTTCACTAAGGCTATGAGTATGAGGCACGGTTCCTTATTATTAACTATATTCTTTTTTCTCTAATATTTACAATTAAGTATTTTTATTATCTTATTCAGTTATAGAGCTGGTAATAATATCATATTTCATTCTGTTACAAATTAGAATGATTTGTTTAATTCTATTTAAAGTTTGTTAATATTGAACATCAATTCAGTTTTAATAAGAAATTTTAATATTAATATTTGATTATAATAAATCTTGCAATATTTCACAATGATTAGACAGTTCTAAAGTTTTAATAACATAGCTTTAATAAATTGAAAAGTAATTGGATGTTATCTGTCAATTGTTGAAATAAGCATCATATAATAGGCATCTTTCATTTATTTCATATATTGATATGATTGGATATTGAAAATATTATTTAATAGGATGATTTTATTTTATATTAAGTTGGTGAAAGTGGAAAGATACCTTGAGTTGATTTTGTACTATTATTAAGCAATTAATCTTATTATTATAGATTTAGTTAATAAGTATATATTGACATTAGTGGAATAGCAAGATTGAGTTAGCAGTACTTTTAACTACTTAGTTTTAATTAGAAATCAATTATTGAGTTATGTATTTTGTTAGATATCATTGATATTGTAAACTTGTAGGGCATATTAAGATTATTATTTCATCCACTCATGAATTATTTTGTTTAAATAGAAACAATTAATATTTGACTTTTGGTACAAGTTTGTATTATTATAAATAGTGTATTAATTCATGAGGAATATTAAAGTGTATCCATGAAATTCTTTGTCATTATTTTCATTATATTATAAGAGATGTATATAATAGGCACACACTATTATTTATAAGATAGCAATATTTAGTTTTATTGCTTTGTCTTTAATTTATTGCCAATAATGCACATATTTTAGGATAGCTTAAAATAATATTTTATTTGCTTTCTAGTCATTCTATATTCTATTGGAATTTATGATGTTACAATAAAAACTATTATTATTGTTTTGTTGACTTAGGTGATATATTTATATTCATTCATTGATATTCACCTTAGTTTATTATTTTCATTCTGTTACAAATGACCATTACAATTTATGGTAATTAATATAATACAATTGTTTTTCTTTGATTTATATGGTGATAAATAATTAGGCTATGACTCAGGATAAAGTATGGCCTATAATTTTATTCTCTTATGAATGGCGTTCAATTTCGGAGTATATTTTTAATTCATTTTCAAATTGATAAACAGAAATTGTATTATATTTTCATTTAGATTATATTAAAGTTTTATTTCCCATGGCCATAATAGCTAGTCAGTTAAAAATGGCTCTTAAATCTGTGAATCATTAAAAGAAAAATATATCCTCATATTTATTTTGCTACAAATAGTGCCACAATTTTTGAGCTTTATCACACCAGAACCATCCTTTCATGACCCAGATATTTATTCTGTTATGTAATAAAACAAGGGCAGCTCTCCAAAGATTTCACTTATGCAATAACCTTAGTAATCAGCAATTATAAAATTGGAATGTCCTTTAAATCCCTGTCTTTCAACCAGTTTTTTAATTCTTACTTTAATAATAAAGTATATGGAATTCAAAGTTGGAAATAATGCAGTAATTAATCAAGAAACGATTCTATGCCAAGAGATGAAATTCAAAACAACTTTGTTTTTGAATCCATTCCAACCTTTTTTAATTGTCAATAGCTTTTTTCATGTTCAGAAATGTAAATAATAGCAAATCAGTTAATTAATTTCTTAAACTGCCCAATTTGTGGGAAAAAACAGGAATACAACAAGGAGCACATTCTAATGAGCATGAAAAATCAGTAACTATCAAAATGTGATGAGTTGAAAACATAAAACTAAAATACAAATTAAAAATGAAACAAGTTTGGCTTTTACCCAACTCACCTTGCCATTTTATAGTGGTCTAAAAATAAAATGTTAATGTAGACTGAATAATACCATCTACCTTTTCAAAAATTATTAACATTCTCATAAATGGCATTTTAAAAAATTATTGCTTAAAAAATAAAAAGTTTAAAGTAATAAAATAAATAAATAAAAATCAAAATAAGTTATACTTCTATATAAATCTTGGTTAAATAGTGAATGGAATTAATCATAGAATTAGCTTTTGTTGAAGTGCATTTGGTAGAATATATGCTTGAAAAATGAATTATTCTTACTGGGTTTTTAAATCAAGATTAAACTTGGATATTTACAAAAAAACAATGAAGACTAGAGATCAGATAATTAAATATGGAAAAGTGAATGCCAGCTTTAATAAAGTGGGATCAAAACTAAAATGCTTAAAAAAATACACATTAATGAGAACAATTATGAGTCTGAAATAAAGCTAAAATAAACAAGTTTCTAAAAGAGAATGCAATAGATAAACAAAGTGGATTCAGGGAGAGACCATATGTTAAATGAAAAAATTAGAAAAGTTTTTTTGAATCAGTTTAAATAAGAAAAGTGGTCTATTGAAAAGTACTGGATTATTTTAACTCAGATCTTCATATTGCAGTGGATTAATAGTAATCAAAGATGATGATATTACATGCATACATTTTTCCAACAAAGAATAGTAAAGGGGCAGCAATAACGTGATGAGAATTTCAGAACTTTTTTTTTTTTTCTCTAGCAATAAATAGATAAATATCCATTTGTTGGTTATCTGGCTGTAGTTACTGTCTAAGATGTTTTACATTCTTAAGTCATATTTAAACCCCAGTTTGTGATAATCGCAGTTGAATATAATTTAATTATTATGAAAAGTTTTCTTACATATATGTAAACTGTGTGCTTGTATATTATATAAACAATATAATCTGGTTTAAGAATTATTGTATGCTGTTTTTAATTAAAAAAAATAGTTTGAGTTTTATATTGCATGGAAAATATATTTTTGATTAAAAGAAGTTTGAAAACTATGAGCCGTTTGCTTCAATGCCTGTAGGGCAGTGATAGACAGTTGTTATGTCTAAACTCAATCTCAGACTTCATTTGTTTGATCAAATCAATTTTCCAGTGAAGTCAGTCATGCATTCTTTATAAATTATTAGGCTACATTATTTTATTCCTCTTGGCTGTAATTACTTCTCACACAAAGAGATAAAAAATTCTTTTTATTTTTGTCACGATGAACTCAAAAAAAAAAAAAAAAAAAACAACTTAATATTGTTTCAAAGATATTTTTATCTTTGTAAATAAATATAATTTAACTATTTTTATGTAAAGCAAAAAAAAAAAAAAAGATTCATTATAAAATGTGATTTCTACAGAATTTCAAGTGCTGTGTCTATAGAACCAAAATTTTAACCTAAAAGATTAAAAGGCTAAATTTATTTTTTAATTAAACAGACTGCAAAGAACTTACTATGATAGTCTTTATAAAAATATGACCACAACAGGATGTATTTGATTGTTGCAAGTTTTAAATATACTCCAAACAAAACTTTTCACAGAAATGGACAACCAACATATCTTCATCAAGTCTAACATGTCCTTAAGAGTTGTTGCAAAGATCTTGAAAGTAATCAAAAGAATGACCATGATTTATAGTCTTTTCATTTGATCTTTGTCTATGTTACCTGAATACTGATCAATCATAATCATGCATGGTTTAGTACAGTAGTTAAGTGGCAGTCTCTAAACAATAAGGCTCTTGGATTTTCAGTTCTGGCATTTAAATTTCTTATGGACTCCCAAAAAATAAACATATTTGATTATTTATTTGTCCTGCATGATTTGATGAATTAGTAGTGTATGAGACTTTGGAAGTACTCAAACAAACGACACCAAATGTAAAGTTAGGAAAACTTACTACATCATAAGTGACCCGTCAGCAATCAACAGAAGAGAGGCCTGCTTTTCCCTATCTCGAAAATGGTCCACATAACATCTGCATATAAATTTGCATAAAATTTGCATTAATACTATAGTTAGTAATCAAAAACAAGTTGTCATGAATATGGGACTATAAACTGTCCTGAAAGCACATGGCAGTAAATTTTTATAATTTCACAGACAATTAATAGCTTTATTATCTGTGCGCAGAGCAGATATATATATATATTACTTTATTTTAAGTGTTAATGAAGTAAAATCTTAACTATTTCAAACTTATTTTAAATTCTCAAACAATAAGGCCATTTGATTATTTATTTATTTGACCAATCACATAAAACAAAATAAACAAAAATATAAGTTGTCTCCAATTTTCTTACTTATATAACCAAAATAATAAAATCATATTAATAATATAAAAAATAATATTAAATAGTTATCATAATATTAATAGTGATATTCTTTTTTCCATATGTCAAAGAATTGGCTGGAAAGTGAAACTACAACAACTGCAAGGCTGCTGCACTGACCTCTCAGCTACCAATGCTTGAGCTTTTTGTTTATTTTTATAATTGTCAGTTCATATGACATATGACACACATCATATTTTTTTAGTTTTGTAATAATAAGAAATATATCTTTTTAAAAAAAAAACATGAAGTAAAAAAAGTTGTAATTGGCAATACTTTCTTCACAATTTATAATGTGTCCTGTTTCTAAAAAAAAGACAAAATGGTCCTGATTTAATATCTTTCATATTTATTGCACTGTCATGCTCTTTACCCCCTTTTATCTTACTTTTTGCTGACTGACCTATATATATCATCTTTCTTCTTTTACAAATAATTTTATAAACAATTCCTATCTTATCATTCATATCATTCCTTATTTTAGAATTACTTACTAGTTTTTAAAAGATTTACTATGCTTCCATCCGATACCTAAATTACGATTATTTTTTTCTTTTCTATCATTTAGAATTTTAGAAACAGGACACATTATGAATTGTGAAGAAAGTATTGAAGTTATCAAATATTGTAAAAATTATAAAAAAAGAAAAGTATCTAAAACATTGTATATATATGGAAATAAAGAGAAATATATGAATTTAGTACAAGGGTCAGTAGAAATGCATATTAAATAAAAATTGGAAAATATAAAAACATTTTTATAGTTAATTTTGACCAGTAGATGGTGTGTTTAACATAATATGTAAATCATGTGAATTTTTAATTGTTATAATATTTTGACAAGGTTAATTTTTGAACAAAAGTCAATTAGATGTTAATAAATTTATTATTTATTTATTATTTAATTATATAGTTGTCATATAAATTGATTACATTTCATTTCAGAGAATAGTATATTAGGTAAACAACATAATGGTTTTATAATACCAACACACGCACACACACATACACACATATATATATATATATTTAAACATTACAAGCATAAAGCTAAACTAGTCAATATAAAACCAAAACTACCCCAAATACAAAACTAAACCAGACCAGCATAAAAATAATATTAAAACACAACCTAAGGTTTCACTGCTACAAGCAGACTTCTCAAGTGTAAAGAGCTACCAAAAACTACACAATATATATAATATTAAAAACTACCCACAAATCCATTCACTTCCCACCCACCCTTAATATTAAAAGAATTCTTAAATAAATTAATTGCTTCAGAATAATAAATTTTCAATAATAAAGACTCTTTAATTCTTCTTTTGATTTCATTTCTTTCAAAGAAGACAACCTTAGCTTCATCAAAATCAATAGTGTGACCTGTATCTTTTTCATGGTCATACAAAGCAGAACTAAAACATCTATTTTTAACTCTACTTTTATGAACCTTTATTCTTTCATTTAAACTCAAACTACTCTGACCTATGTAAACCTTCTTACAAAATAAACAAGAAATAAAATATACTACACCAGGAATAGTATTTTTATCAAAAACTTCTTTTGTATTATTTAATAAATTATTCAATGTAACACCCCTTTTCCAAGCAATTTTCTTATTTCCAAACCATTTACTATTTCTACACACAATTTTATAAGAAGACAATTTAAATTGCAAATAAATAAAATCATATTTTTCTTTAACCTTTACATCCTTACAAATATTACTATTAAATAAAATACTTTTAACAAATTTATCAGAGTATCCAACACTCAAGTAATCTTTATAAAATTGATATTAATATATAAAAAACTAACCAAAGGAAATACATATAAAAACAAAAAAAAAAGACTTATAAATCCAACAAATAATATTATATTTCAACAGAGGACTGGTTTTCATCAGAAAGAAAAAAAAATACACAGTATAATGGCGATAATCAAAAATTACAGATTTGATAAAAGATTATGAATTTAACAAACCCTCCCTGATTGGTCACAAAATCTAACACAGAATATCTACCCAATCAATGACAAAATTCAAACAAAGAAAAAAAAAAGAAAAAACTACATTTCCCCCTAATCAAACTTAAATTCTATTTAACTTGAAATAAAACATATTGTTGTGATAAAAGTGGTCTTTAGTACAAAGAATCGTAATTTTAAATGGTATATTCCTAATTATGTTACATGTAAAAGTGTTAATTTGATATATTTGATAGAGTGTAGTAGATGTTTAAGCCAGTATATAGGTGAGTCAGAAAATAGTTTACATGTCAGAATGACTAATCATAGATTTGACATTTTGCATAAGAATGAAGATAGACCAGTTTCAAAACACTTTAATTTACAAAATCAATCAATTGATGATTTAAGAGTAGTAATTCTTCAGGAAGGTTTTTCTTCTACAAGGGAGAGGAAACAAAAGGAGAGTTTTTTATTTTTAAATTCAAGACCTTAGAACCACATGGATTGAATTTAAACATTGGAACTATTACATCTCTGGGTTACCTGGTCTCCTAAATGATTTTTATATGTGAGTTTTTAATGTGAAAATTTTCTTATATGAGGTTTTTTATGTAAAAATTGGTTACATGGATGTTTATTATCTGCATTTAATTGGTATATAAATAAATAATTAATTGTTATAAATTATTGTACTTTGCACTAACTATAATTTTTGGTTAAAATGTATAAGTATTTTAGTTTTTAATGAATATTAATGTGAGCACAGCTATTTTTTGCATGTGAGCATAGTCTAATTTTTGTATGTATGCACATATGTATATTTTAATTTTGGATTTTATATTTTTTTATATTTTTTTATTTATTTTTATTTCAAGTTAAATAGAATTTAAGCTTGAGTAGGAGGAAATGTAGTTTTTTTCTTTGTTTGAATTTTGTTTTTTTCTTTGTTTGAATTTTGTCATTGATTGGGTAGATATTCTGTGCTAGATTTTGTGACCAATCAGGGAGGGTTTGTTAAATTTATAATATTTTATAATCTTTTATCAATACTGTAATTTTTGATTATCACCATTTTACTGTGTATTTTTTTCTTTCTGATGAAAACCAGTCCTCTGGTTGAAATATAATATTATTTCTTGGATTTATAAGTCTTTATATATATATATATATATATATATATAACATTTAAATATAATATTATTTCTTGGATTTATAAGTCTTTATATATATATATATATATATATTATAACATTTTGCATTTTGCTAGGCCTCTACATGCTAATATAAATTGCGCACGAGTTGATCAAGCTATGTCAAAAAGAAGAAAGTTGTATTTCGATTTCTATTAAAAACATAGCTATATCTCCTGATCAACTCAGCCTTGTAATTGTTGAGAATTATGCTACCGACGACATCAGCTTTTAATTTATTTCAAAGGCACCAGAGTTCTGCAAGAACCCACTGAACCGTCACATAGCATCTCAAAAATTAAAAAGACAAGATATTTTTAAACTAATCAGTATTACATCATAATGTAATGAGAATTATTTTTTTTAAGATTATTATTCCTGGGCTTATTCAAACATATTGGCAAAGGTAAATTACTTTCTTAAATCTTCTTAAACTAATAATAAATTTAATAATAAAAAATAATAACTATTATTAATAACGTACAAATGAAAATTGTTATTAGAAATATTTTTATTCTAATAGATTAAAAAAATGTTTGAAATAAATTATTTATCTAATAAATTGGAGAGAACACACTTAATTCTGACATGAAACATTAATAATAATAATAAAAAAATAACTGCTGAATAATTAATTACAAAGTTCTTGGTTAAATACGAGTCTCTTGATCAATTAAATTAAAGACTCTATCGGGATCCTATTATAAGCTTATTTTTTTACAAGTAGTTTTTAAAATGATTAACTTTGTCACAATCAGGATAATGAAGCATAACTTACCGGTAAGTTTTAGTGAATTCACAATGGTTGTAGATAACTATGCATAGTTTTTCGAAGTTAAAATGAGCTCACGGCCTTTGATTATTAATTGATATTGTGGTCAATTCTCCTAGTCGGTCACGAAAGCTTTTCTGGTATACATCTTCAGGCACGATGTCTTCAGAAGCTCCGGTTCACTCTGCCATGCCAAATTACTTCAGCATAGAGCAATCTTGGATATATTATTGTTATCCAAGTAACTAGAGAAACCAATGAACAAGACATTCTTCCAACAAAATCCCTCCTTTTTATACCAGCGGTCCAGTTTTCTGACTTCTGCACATATCTTTTGTTTGTCAAAATATACGTTGATAATCTTATATATTCTTTATAAAATTTATGTAACAAAGTCTTTATTTTTTTCAGCAAAATTCTGCCATCTTTAATTAGTTGAAGTATTTTTACTTTCTCTTATCTAGATTGGTAATTTATGTCTTTTGTTCTCTCCAATTCTACTTTTATTTCTAATTACATTAAAAAAATATGAAAAAATAATTTAACTTTCACTGTACGTTATTTTTTTTTAAAAAAAATTAGTAAAAAAAAAAAATCTAAATTTACTTTTATTTTTTTGCTTTTACCAAATGCCAATATATTTGCAACGTATATAAATAAACATTACAATATATATATATATATATATATATATATTAAACACTTTATATATATATATATATATATATATATATAAAGTGTTTAAATGTAATTCAACAAAATCCATCATTATTAAATGTCTTCTTTTTTCTTTTTAGATTCTTATGCTTATTTTTTTAAGAACCAGACAAAAGATTGCCAGGTAATATGGTTGGTTTTTCATGAGATCAGTCTTAACTTTGGAATATAAAATAATAATAATAGTGACAATAATAACAACAACACTAACAATAATAACAACAACAATAATAATGATGATGATAATAATAATAATAATAATAATAATAATAATAATAATAATAATAATAATAATAATAATAATAATAATAATAATAATAATAATAATAATAATAATAATAATAATAATAATAATAATAATAATAATAATAATAATAATAATAATAAATGTCATTTCATTTTTTAATAATTTGCTTGATTATTATCTAGTATGCAGTAAGAAGACATTCAAAAAACAAAATGAAGAAAATATTAAAACTAGAAATTGATATTAAAATAACTATCCTCTATTTACATTAAAAAATTTAAAATTATAAATTAATATTAAAACACTTATCTTCCCAATATCTATAATACAAATACTCAAATTGAAAATTAATATCAAAATAATATTTTATATACAATAAAAATAGTTAAAATTAGAAATTAAATTAAAAGAATTATCATGTATCTACATTTTTTTCTTTTTCTGAAAAGCATTTGAATATTCAAATTATTATTTGAATGTACGTTTGAACATTCAGTAAAATTAATTTTATGTAACTTGAAGGTCAAATACTCACACACATCAATTGATAAAAAGTATATAATTATTTAATTACTTTAATATATGTACATTTCATTATTATAAAGTAACCTGTATGCTATTACTAACAGTTGAATGTAATAGGAATATTTAAATAAAATAAAATTTTTATAAAGACATCCAATACTTAATATTAGATAATGGAAATAGTCCAATACATAAATATAACTAAAGTACCATCATTACAAACCTTCAAGAAAACACTTCAAATTTATATGTATCTAAATTAGAATTTAATGAATATAATTTTTGTAATGGCTTTATTCGTAATTTATATTTTCTTAATAATATTTAATATCTATAATTATATTGAAGTTTAACTTGTATTCATCATATCATAAATTACTGCTTGAAACTTATCTATTATCATCATAATTTATCTAAATCTAAAATTTATTGTAATCTTTTGTTAATAAAAATTTATAATTTATAATTTACTCTACTGCTCAATCAATACTAGAAGATTTTAAATTACATTATTTTAAAAATTAGACAATTTCATCACAAAAATTTAATAAAATAAAGGTAATATTTATACTATTTCATACATGAAAAACATGTTAAGAGCATTTATTGATAGCAATAGATTAAGAACTTTATTAGTAATCATAATTAAAATCTATCTCAATTTATGAAAAGTAAATGCAAAATTGTTAGAAGGCAATTTAAATAAAAAAATTAATATTGTTTACATCATGAAACATTATCATTATTATTTTAAAAAAAATTAAGTAAAAAATAAAAAGGCTATTTAATTAAAAAAAATACATTAAATAAAAAAGTAAAATAAAATATTTAGATGAAAATAATAAAAATAATATAAATTGTGTATGATGATAAATGCAAAATTATTTAATACAAAAGCTATAATTAGACAAATTCTTAAACTTGAATAATGAAACCATTATTTAATTAATGATTTGAAAAATTATTAAATGTATTCTAGTAGAGATAAATACAAAAAGGCTTTCAAAAACATTTTTATCTATTATTGTAAATTTTAATTTCAAAAATGTAAGCAAATTTAATAATCAAAAACTATCCTAACTGATTTATAAATTCTATAAGTAAATAAATCAAAATCTACCATGGCAAAAAGTTTTTGCATTGGTGGTCGAGAGATCAGCATGACTGCCTTGCACTTGAAGGTAGTTGCCTGGGTTGCGAGTTCGCATCCCAGCCGATGCTATGACACTTAAAGAAAAAAAACTTTAAAACTTTCTATTATGTTTATTTTTGTTTTTATAATTTATTTTAAGCCTTAAAAATTTATGCTATTTTTTTTCAAAAAAGTGCATTGGAATTATGATTTATTTATATATTTTCTACAATGAGTCTTAAAAAAGCATTTTTTAGTAATTCTCAGATTGGAAGATATTTGAAAAATAATAAACAATCATACCATAGAAAAGCAGAATGATAGAAAATGTTTAGACTGAAGATTAACATTTTTATTATACAAACATACACAGATTATTTTTACAATAAGTCTAGTTATATATTTTTTTTATTTTTCAAACGTTATACAAATGTAAAACAATTCTCAAGAGAGAAGTGAAAAACAGGCAAAAACATGACTCAGCATCTTTATACTAAATAGTAAAGTCTTAAGAATTTTTTTTTTACCTTATATATAAGAATATTTATATAATACTATTTATCAACCAATTTTTGATGATTAATTGGATCTTTGTAGATTAAATACTGAAAAAAAAACATATAAACCATAGAAAAACTCATTTTCCAAGCCCAAGTTCAAACCTCAAATACGTTTGTATAATAAATTAATGCATTACACTACAAGATCATTACTACATACATATCCCGTTGAATTATATTGGTTATTTATTTGATCAGAAAGATTTTACATACATGCACAAAATAATTTATTGTACATGAATTTTCCACAAACACTCCAAAATATAATAATTAATATTCATGAATAAGCATTTATCATGTGGTTGTTCGAAGGTATTCATTTATTAATAACATTCTCACAGCGTCTGCGCAATTAGCTTAACAGGCTGTCATTCTATCGTAATAATTAATATTATAAAAAAACAAATATGTTCATAATAATACATACATTTTAAAAAGACTTCAATTTTTTATGTATGTTCAAAAAATAATTCCTTGCATCTAAGGCGAACGAATGCACAAAGAAATAAAAACTAAAATACAGATTTTTGTTTTCTTTTTTTTTTAAAAAACAACAACAACAAAAAAAAAAAAACAATTCTTATGTGTATGTCTATCTATGCTTACCAATATTTACTTAATATTGTGTTCAAATTATCACATTTTTTTAAAAAGTACATTTATTTGAAAACTGCAGCATCTAATAGATAAAAAATAAATAAGTAAACAATATATTTTTTTTATATATAGTTATTTAAAAAAAAATTCACAAACACTCGCGTTAATTTAAAAATAAAAGTAAATAAAAGCGTTCTTGCAAGTAAATAGTTCTAGTTGGAGAAGAGAATAAAATAAATAATTTACATTAAAAATGTAAAAAAAAATATTACTATTAAAATATTTTTATTATTAGTAGTAATAATTTATTTAGTTTAAAATTTAAAAGCGCATTTGTTGGAAACTTTCTACGATATATTCGAAACACATTGTTACCGAAAATAAATTTAAAAAATGTATTATAGTATTTTTATATTACCAGATACTACTTTTTTGTGCATAATCAAGCTAAAATTATTCTGCAACTGTTAATTTTCCTCGTGTATAATGGATGATAATGTAACAGAGTTTACTTTGAAATTTTGAAATACAATGCAAAAATATAAAATGCGATTTTTAAATTTGCATGTAAAATTTTAAGTACAAAAAATAGGCTTGATTATTTTATATTACGAAAAACAATATGCTTTTTGTTTTGTTAGGGTTATGTAACAAAAATTTAAATGTTTTAAAATAAGAGACTATATTTTCGAAAAAAAATTGCAACATTTATATCATCGTCATCATTTTCAATTATTATATATACATATATTAATATTGAAAGTTTCATTAAAATTTGTGGCATAGTTATAAATTTGAGATGATAGAATAAACTATGCTAATCTAAATATTAGTGATAATACCATTGTACTTGGAATAATATGTTAAAATATTTCCATTATTTAATGTATTTATTAAATGAATTTTCCAAAAACATACAGCTTGATGTATAAAAATGTTTCTGTAGTATAATTTTCACTATACCATTCTCGTGCAAGATAGGGACTAGTTTGTATCCACTTTTAACACCCTATGGAGGGATGTAACCATAAAAAATATGACCAAAGATATGAGAAAATATATGTGATCCCTAAGACACACATTTCATGCTTAACTATCTATCCATAAGATGTTGAAAGTGGATAGAAATTAGTCCCTACTTTGTGTGAGAGAGATGTAGTGAAAATTATACTACAAAATATTATTCATTATTGGATAATCTCTAGTCTAATAAATGATTAATAAAAATTATTTTTATACTTTCATTCAATGATTTGAGTTAAGATTGTGAAGGCAGCCCATTTGATACTTATCAAACAAATTGTACTAATTAGCTATCGATACATATACTGAACAATGATAAAGGTATATGCAAGAGATTGCGGTCTAGTCAGATGATGAGTGCTGATTCAGCATAAAATGTGCATCTTGGGATTATAGATCTTTTTTACATCTTTGGTCATATGTTTATGATTACATCCTTCCACAACATGTTAAAAGGGTATAGAAACCAGTCCCTATCTCGAGTAAGAGTGGAGTGAAAATTATATTACAGAAATATTATTCATTATTGGATAATATTTAGTCTAATAAATGATTAGTAAAAATTATGAATAATAGTGAAAAGGTTTTCCCCAGTTAGAGCTGTTTTATTAAAGTTTATGCATGAAACAAGTGTTTGTATAAATATTGATTCTAAAGTGGATCGAATTTGTTTGAAAAACTTTAATTTGGGGGTTATTTTCATATTAAATGAAAATGTTTTTGAAATGTCAATGTTTCTCTATTTTTCTTTTAAAATTGAAACATTTTGCAGATCAATGAATTACATTTATAAGGAAATGGGAGCTTGTTTTATTTAAAAAAAAAATCTCCATCAAATTCATCTATACTATTTTTAATTTTATCACTATTTTGTGAAAATATACAGTTTAGTTTATGCATTTTGAAATGTTCACATGTACGTTAAGATAACGGTATTCAGGTGATATTTGAAGAGTCAATTTTATTTTTTTACAATTCTTATCATTGTCTCATACATCTCCATTTTCAATGTATTTTTTTCTTGTAATTTAATTTTTGAGATTATTTAGGAAGTTGGTACTATCAATTAAAATACCAACATTGAAACTTTCTAAATTGATTCATCTTGATCTTTGATTTCAAAAATCAATACTATTTTTTATAACCAAATAAAAACTCTTAAAGACCTTGTGACAATTTTAAAATATTTTAAAATAAACAAATTCTTCAAGTTTAGATATTAAGTCTGTATGCTGCAAATACATAGTGATGAAGCTGTGAGGATAAAATTAAATTAGTAGATTTAATCAAAATCTAAAGCACCTTGTGGATTTTTAACATTTTGGAATACAGAACTAGATGATGATTTCAGTTTTCTTTTATCGAAATAGTTAGTCTTTAAATTTGCTGCTATTCTGATCTTGATATGTGTTCTTTCTCTTTACCTATCATTGCTTGGGCATTACTAATAATCACAGTAATAGGCCTATATAAAGGATGTTGGAATTTCTCTAAACTGCTCTAAGTTGAATTAAAAATATCTTCACTGATGATATTTCTATGGAGATCATTTCCAAAATCTATTCTAGTATTTTCTTGTTTTACCACATCCATAAAAGAATACAGTGACATGTGCAATATTTGTACATCCATACTTTTATAAAATGCAATTGCATGCACAAAACTGTTGGAGATACAGTAATTAATCATTCAAAACCATCTATATCCCATTCTATCTGATATCATTTTTACCAATAAATGTATCATTTATGTAAATGTTTTTGAGGGTTTTGTTAATAAACAGCTAATTTCTCATTATTTTATTCATTGCTTTTCACAAATTTTATAAACACTTATTGCTGACTTTGAAGTCAATTCTCTAATGTTTTTAATTTTTCTTTTTTCAATCACAATTTTATTTTTCATCTCTATGCAATAGTAATTTAGTTCTCATCTTTCTTGAAATATTTTTCCCTTTTTATTATTTTTTTTCTCGTTAGTTTTGACAGCAACATTTTGACAATAAAAGTAATATTAACTAAAATTTATGTAAAATTAAATATTTGTTTAATAATGAAACTTTAATTGCTTACATTTTCACCAAAATATCTTCTATATCATACAATAAAAAGAAAATGGAATAGGCATATTGATATGAAATAAGTGATGACAGTAATTTTCACTGGTAGAAAATAATTTGAGTATTTTGCTTATATTATTATTAGTTAAAATCATTATATCAAACAAAAATGAGTCAAATTGCTTATCTTTATGTACTCACATTATTATAGTGACAATATTTTCAATTCTTAAAAAGTAAATTTTATATTATAAATTATTTAAGTCACAAAATGTATATCGTACCATATGTAACTTTCAGGCCACCTGTTAGAAAGATTTGGTCTATTGTAAGACAAAGATAAAAAAAAATAGTAGCTTATAAACCACAGTAACTCTTCTTACTGATAATAAAATGGAACTATTAATACTTTATTTAACAACACTATACTTGCAACACTTCACAGAATTTTTCTTAAGGAATGTTTAGGTATTATGTCTGTTCTAATCAACATTGTCTATGCTGAACCATGGCTATAAATAGTACTTTATCATCATCAAAAGTATGACTTCCCTATGTCAATGATTTTATTGATGTGTGGCTCAAAATATAGCACTATTATAGCACTATTATACACACTCTGGACACCAAACAGTACTATATCTTCTTCAATTAAAAAAATCACAATAGAATTAGAACAAGTACCCAAACTGGCATTTATTTACATTCTTGTGGAAAGATTCCCCATGAAAAATCTGTACTACAGTTTAAAAAAACTGACATACATAAAATATCCAATAACGAGAGAAAAAAAATGAACTTATACTATCAGTATAAAATAGTGTAAAGGAAATTTGTTTAGAAACCAGTGATTAAAAAAAAAAGTCCCATATAGAACAAACTCATATGAAAAATGGTTATTCATCAATTATTCTTTTAAAAACTGTAAGTACACAATGTAATGAATTCTCACAAAAAAAGAATCAGTGAAAGAAATTATACTGTATCTATACATATCAAGGATATCAGACAATGTAAAGAAAATTTGCAATTAATATATCTGAATAGCACTCCAAAGCCAAAGAACACTGCGAGAAGTACTAATCTTTACAAAATCCAGAGGTAAAATGCTGAAAAACAATAACTGATCTATGAAACACCATATGCACATGAAATCATAAATATTTGTCAAATAAGCCACCCTTTCCAAAATTTATTATAAGAAAAAAATTAATGATTAGAAAGGAAAGACAAGTGTGTCTAAAGTAAAAGATCATC
The DNA here is from genome assembly GCA_028023455.1 of Epiperipatus broadwayi. NCBI lineage: Eukaryota > Metazoa > Onychophora > Udeonychophora > Euonychophora > Peripatidae > Epiperipatus > Epiperipatus broadwayi. The sequence goes on along the minus strand of JAQFVV010007579.1, from coordinate 34,613 downwards.
TGTGTATCAGTAAACATATAATTGATTGGAACAATAAAAGAGTATGGGCTAAAAAAAAAGTATATAAAAAGTTATTTTTTATTTTTTGCATAAAACTTGCAATTCTTAAGCACTCATTGACTTCGAGTTCTGATGAAAAGGTATAATAAACAAACTAATTAAAAGCACTGATCCAGATTTAAGCAAAATACTGCTAGAATCCTAGTGCTGAGATTATGATTCTGGTAATGTTTTGCCAAAAGCTGACTCAGTGCATTTAATTAGTTTGTTTATTATACCTTTTCATCAGAATTCAAAGCCAATGAGTGCTTAAGAATTACATAATTTTATTAAAAGAGTTACTACTTTGAGAAATGACACTAGAAAATAACTGAACATAAGTTAACCTGGTGGATAATTCAATTCAATTTATTTATTTAATGTACAATTCAACAGCACTAAATTAGGCCAATTATAAATTGATTATAAATTAATTAAAATACATGTAAGCTTATCTGTATTGCATATTTGGCTTCACTGCCTGATGACATTACAAATCTTTAAAGTAAAGTTTGAACTAGTTTATATGTTTATTTGGTCATCCAGGAATGTTAAGCACACATATATACATGTATAACTTCCACTTTGTTTATTCAAAATGGTTATGTTTAACCAGTTGTGTTATTTTAACTTAAATAATATCTTATTTCCAAGCTTGTAAATTTCCTTCACTTAGATAACTGTGTATGTGTGTATATGTATTACAGATATGAAATAAAATACGATTAATGTAAAGCAATACCAGAAAGTTCTAGAAGGTATTATTACAGTATAAAAATGTCAGTCTCATTTAACTATTTCAAGTCAAACTAACAAAAATTTATATTCTTGAAGCTTTTTCCAATTTTAGAAAATATGTTTAAATAATGCTTTCTGGAACATATTTGTTTACATTTTCCAATATTGCCAAATTTCAAGTATAGACGGAGCAAAAGTTCTAGGAATGTGCAAAATGAGTTCAGATCACTCATTCTCTTGTGTTCAATTAGAGAGTGAAAACAAAATGCATTCTGAGTAGAAGGAAAGTTCACCTGCCTGATCTTAGATCGCCTCATACTGCCTTTCCACCAAGCCATCTATACTTGAGAACTGTTCTGTGTAGATGTGAAAGATGCCCACCATTATTTTGGTAATATTGTATTTTGTTGACTATGCCTTCACATCCAAACTTCGTATACATTATTCTAAATGGCTACCATAATTTTTAAAGGTAATCCATTTTGACGAAGAATGAACTCTTTATATTCCTCATTTCATTCCTAAATTCTAATTATATTCATAATGTAATCTTTTATTTATCTGGTAACTGAATATAAGCTCAGTTATCATTATCGTTAAATTTATTATTTTCTCTCTAGAGCTTTAAAAAATCTCATTCTATAAAATGCTAGCACAGAATTATGTATTTTAAATCTATCATTAGTTTTAAAAGTTTCATGCTTTAGTTATCTTATTTTCATCGGCAAAACTTATTTTAAATATGTATTTTATTGAATTAATTTTAGTATGCTAATGTTTCAATCTAGCGAACTTATATTATTTCAACCATCATTATGATATTTGGAATATTTAAATAGTTAGATGTAAAATTTTCTTATTGATCACAGTTCACTCGATTGAATATTTTGTAATATTTATGCTTAATGGTGGATTGTTTAAAAAGTCATATTGTGGGATAACATAAACATTTTGTTGTTGATGCTATCGATTTAAATGCATTTTATGTTCTCTAACTAAATCTGATTATTAATCTATTTTAATAATTATTTGTTGCTTTCATGCCATTGAGCATTAACTTGCTTATAATATAATATCGTTTAAGAATACTTGGGACTTGTTAAATAGAAAAATAATATTTTTCCCCTCTTCTATATTTGACACCCTAATTTGCTAAGATTTTACGTACATTGCTGAGTGGGTTAATATTTAGTCATGGCATTGTGTGTGATATTGTTACTCTATTTAAGCTTAAATTAAGGCATTAGTTATTTAAGACTTAAGCTGTATTCACATTGATAGCATTTTAAAAATTTGTATTTTGCTTTGTCATACTTATTCCTCCAGAAATCCTGGATTCTCTTCATGTAAATTGTGTAAGAATGAGGTTTGGTAGCTTCGACCTCAGGACAAATGTTAGATTATTAAGGCTCTGCATTGGATAATGTCAGCAACTGTACCATGGAAACGTTGCCATTTGTCTCTTTGAATAGTGACTTGTTATAAATACAAGTGGTCTTTTGTATGATAAAGCCTCTTAGTCCAAAGATGGACATAAACTCCACTTTTAATGCTATTATTGTGGTCAGCACTGTGAGTTCTCTTTATGTATAGTTTTCATATTATCTATAAGACATGGTGCAGTGATGTTTGTAAATCATTCACTTAATAATTAAGACAATATTTTTAGGATTGTCACAGTAAAGCTTATTTAAGCTAATCCCTTCCTCATTTGTACAGGCCCAGATGCACTCATGAATGATAAGTTGTTTAACTTTCACATCAAGAGTAAACTTCTCTTTGGAGATTAATTTATAGATGTCTTTTATTATTACTTTGAAGTAATGATCATAGCATTAATAACATTAATTTATTGTTATTTACAGCTCATTAATATACTAAATCAGTTGCCTATATGCAAACTATTAACCGCACAAAATCTGTGCTATGTTTCTGATGTAAATTAAAATTGTTTATGTTCATGCATTATGTCTTAGTGAAGTTCACTCATTGAATCTCATTTAATCTTTTTAATAGTGTTAATAATATTTAGAAGTTATAACTGATTATTTTAAAGAAACATTTATCCCTGGGTTGTTCTGTTCTTGCTCATTCTGGATGGATAATATATTATAATTCATGTTTCTTTTGCAATGCTAGCTGTGTGCAATTCATTTAAATTTATAGATTTTCCCTTCACATAAGATATTTGACTGAGCCAAGATTTAATATTATTTATTTATAATAATTACCCTGTAGATCTCATGTTTCTCAGCTGTGTCTGTGGGACTGGAATGAATAAAATTCCATCTATTATCATCATAAGTGTTGTTCATAATGTTATAGTTTTAGAGAAGAGCAAATAGAGCAGAATCCATAATTGCTCATGACCTGTGTATCTTGGGCATGAGTGGTTTTAGGGTACTTTTGCTTAGATTCAAAACCTTGTTAAATGAACATACAATTTTGACCCATACAGGATTTTTTTTCTCAGTCTTGGCTGCCCAAATATTGGGGCTTCAATTAATTAAATCTCACATCATGTAGACTGCTTATCCTTTTGTTGGCTTAATTGTTGGGGTTTGATTAATTAAATCTTACACCCTGTAGGTGCTTCTGTTTTTGGTGGCTTAATCATTGGGGCTTGGTTTATTAATAAATTTTGTTGGTTAAATACCATAAGCTATATGAGTAAAATGATATTGTTAGTCAAAATAATTATTTAAAAAGCAATAAGATGTTTAATATATATATATATATATATATATATATATATATATATATATATATATATATAAAATTATATGTGTATCTTTTACCATCAGTGTGTATATATTATACATTTGTTAATATGCATTCGCAACAATAAGTAGAAAGAAAATTAAAAGTGTTAAAAAAGTAGTAGGAGTAGATTGAAGTAGGGGGTAGTATAGATGAAAGAAATATTTTTTTCTTTGTCAAAATTAAGTAGTGTATATCTCAGTTGTGATATTTAGAAGTATCCAATATCGATATCATGTTAAACATTTTAAATTTAAAAGTGTTGCTTGCTAGCAGATATTTTAAATGTCTGTTTCCTATTATTAGTAGCCTCAAAGCAGGTGAAGACCTTCAAAATGGAATTGTATGTCAAGCGGTCTGACGCAGTGGACATTACGCTTCATTGACATTGATTATTAGAGTAACATTGAACCAGGTGAAGACCCTTTATGTAACACCAAGCAGACAGATGCTGTTGTCAGAATGCTTTAATGGTTTACATGTTCTTATGCTAGCAAAAGTGAAATTGATATTGATAAATAAAGGTTATTGGAAAGAATACAAAGGTTATTGGAAAGAATATTAATTTTGACATTTTTTTGTTAGCCTCATGCTTCTTGGAAATGATAGATAATTGAGTTAAGTTTCTATATTCAAACTTAGGTTAGTCATGCATTGTCAGTTTGTAGTAAATAATAATTATTGATGAAGTAAATTGTTTTACTCTAAATTATGTTAATCCATGTTGTATAACTTACATACTTGTATCGTGATAATATTTTCTTGGCTTGATCACCTTAAACACTATTTTATGCATACATAAATTTTGTGTATGTGAGATAAATTAATAACACATGTAGATTATTGCAAAACAATAAATATAGGGATGTATCTTGCTGATTTCAAAATAGCTTTGAAAAGAATATATATATTTATTTAGTATAATAATTGTGAATCATTTGATTAATGGGAAAGGAAATTTGGTGTCCATCTCTGAGCATGAATAACCCAAAGTATTATGTTATAAATTATTAACTTTGCCATGTTGACATGGCACCTTGTATTTATACAATTATAAATTTTGCCAACTGGTGATTTCACATGTTAACATAACTTACATTGAGTGAGATTCAAACTCTAGTAAAGATTTTTAAAAGAGAGAAAAGCATACTTTGCTTTAGCTTACTGTTATACTATTATCAGTTTACTAATAAATAATTATAAATTTTGCCAACTGTTGATTTCACATGTTAACATAACTTACATTGAGTGAGATTCAAACTCGAGTAAAGATTTTTAAAAGAGAGAAAAGCATACTTTGCTTTAGCTTACTGTTATACTATTATCAGTTTACTAATAAATAATTATAAATTTTGCCAACTGTTGATTTCACATGTTAACATAACTTACATTGAGTGAGATTCAAACTCGAGTAAAGATTTTTAAAAGAGAGAAAAGCATACTTTGCTTTAGCTTACTGTTATACTATTATCAGTTTACTAATAAATAATTTATTCAATTCCAGGTGCAAAGAGAACAGATGGAAAGGTGCCAAAAGAAATGAAAGCACAGTAATTTTCTTTATATGTATTATTTTTTGTGTGTGTTTTGATGTAGAATTTATAGCTGATTTTCTACATAGTATAGCTTAAATAACATAGGCATATTTAAGTAGTGGAGAAGAGTAGGCATAAATAATAATGAAGTGGTTAGGCATCATATAAGTTAGGCAGGGCAGGAAGAAGGTGGTAGGTGTGGTGGGACAATGGTAGTATAGGGGCGATTGAGGAAAAGGGATAGGTGAATAACCCATAGCAAATAATAATGAGTTACAGATTAGTGATATAAACAAAATGGAAAAATATGAAATAAGCAATAAAGAATATGGACACAGAGATTCAGAAAAGACTAACAAGTCAGAAGATGAGAATGGAAGCAGTAATGTGGAGTTGGAACAAGACTTTCTGGGAGATGGCCAATTCAATGGATATTCTAAGCCCAGAAATTACATTCAAAGAGCCATAACATTTTTTGGAAAACATGAACAAGGGACCTGAGGTCATATAACCACTAATTATTCATGATGATGCAAGGTCTATTAAAGCAACAAGCTGAAAAACAAAAGGAACAAGCTAAAGAATGGAAGAAAGAAGCTGAAGAATTCCGGAAGATGATGCCGGTTATATTAGAAAAACAAGTTGAGGGTCTATTAGAAAAACAAGAAATGAAAGACAACAGAAGATGGAAGAAAGGGTTAAATAAATTCATGTAGAAAAAGCACTTGCTCTAAAAGAAATAAAAGAGGACTATCAACAGATTCAGGAGCAATTTCAGCATTCTGAGTCAATATTAAAAGTAGCACAACAGGATGTAAATAAACATGAGGGACAATTGAAAGATATCCAAGTGTCTCAGGGGAAGTTAAAAATCAACTTTATGAGATGGGTGAAAAGGCTAAACATTATTATGAGACATCAGAAATGGAGATAAAGAAAATTAAGAAGGGTGAAAAGGCTAAACATTATTATGAGACATCAGAAATGGAGATAAAGAAAATTAAGAACACACTCCAAGAAACCCATATGAAAACACAATTGGATCTTAAAGACACAGTGGAAGGTTTCTGCAAGGAATTGGAACAAATTCAATTGATACCAAAAGGAATATTGGATGAACAAGGTGAAGTGAACCGTCCAGTTAAGACAATGCATCCAGAGCCAGAACATAAATATCCACCACAGGGAGATTTTAGAAAACAACTGGAGATGGAACTGGGTAATATGATGATGAGTAGTGAGCCAATCATTACAAAGACGAGTCATGATGTAAATAATTGCCCATTTAATATGAGAGGCAATTCTAGCATGGCAAAATTTATATGGGTAGAACATTTTTGTGGAGACCCGAGAGACAGCCCACAAGAGCACTTGGGAAGTTTTAAGTAGCTTTTTTAAAAAAATCCTGCCAGTCATGAAGAACAGGTAGCCATTGCGAGCCATAATTTAAAGGGAACAGCAAAGAACTGGTGGAACTCCTTGCAAGAAAAGCCTTGGAACTTTGGGGATTACAGAGAAGCTCTCCTTCAGAGTTATTGGAATGAACAATGACAGGATGCCCTTCTGTGCACCTTGTCTACAGAAAAATATAAGCCTAGCCACAGAGAGACTCATACTAAGTTTTTTGTATGCCCAAGTTGCCAGATTTAGGTCTTTGACAGCATTTGTTTATTCCAATGCTCGAATTATTAGGACCATCCATCATAACATGCCACCATGGATACAGAAAATGATGTTAGGAAACCAGATCACAGACGTGGAACAAATGACACATTTCATGACCACCATTGATTGTGGTCACCTTACTGCAGAACCACTGGAGAAGTCACAAAAGATGAATGATCCCAGGGTCCAGATGATTAGGATGAATAATGAAAGTAAGAATTATAACCGGAGAACTCAACAACACCAGACTGTGTTAAAAGGAAGGATGTCAGAAAACTTCAAGGGGTCCTACTAGGCTGTTTCTGTGGCACTACAGAAAAAAAGAAACAAATCAAATGTGCCTTCACATCTAAACTTCATATATGTTATTCTAAATGGCCGCCATAACTTTTAAAGGTAATCCACTTTGCCGAAGAATGAACTCTTTATATTTTTTATTTCATTCCTAACTTCTAATTATATCCGTAATGTAATCTTTTATTTATCGGGTAACTGACTATAAGCTTAGTTATCATTATTGTTAAATTTATGATTTTCTCTCTAGAGCTTTAAAAAATCTCATTCTATAAATTGCTAACACAGAACTTTGTATTTTACATCTATTATTAGTTTTAAAAGTTTCACACTTTAGTTATCTTCTTTTCATGTGGCAAAACCTATTTTAAACTATGTATTTATTGAATTAATTTTGGTATGCTAATGTTTCAATCTAGTGAAATTATATTATTTCAACCATCATTCTGATATTTGGAATATTTAAATAGTTAAATGTAAAATTTCCTTATTGATCACAGTTCGCTCTATTGAATATTTTGAAATATATGCGTAATGGCAGATTGGTTAAACAGTCATATCATGGGATAAGATAAACTTTTTGTTGTTGACACTATCAATTTAAATGCATTTTATGTTCTCTAAATAAATCTGATTATTAATCTATTTTAATAATTATTTATTGCTTTCATGCAATTGAGCGTTAACTTGCTTATAATATAATATCATTTAAGAATTCTTGGGGCTTGTTAAATAGGAAAATAATATTTTCCCCTCTTCTATATTTGACATCCTAATTTTCTAAGATTTTATGTACGTTGCAGAGTGGGTTAATATTTAGTCAGGGTGTTATGCATGATATTGTTACTTATTTAAGCTTAAATTAATGCATTAGTCATTTAATACTGAAGCCATATTCACATTGCTTACTTATGATAGCATTTTAAGAATTTGTATTTTGCTTTGTCATACTTATTCCTCTGGAAATCCTGGATTCTCTTCATGTAAATTGTCTAAGAATGAGGTTTGGTAGCTTCGACCTCAGGACAAACGTTAGATTATTAAGGCTCTGCATTGGATAATGTCAGAAAACATACCATGAAAACCTTACCATTCATCTCTTTGAATACTGCCTTGTTACAAATACAAGTAATCTTTTGTTTGTATGATAAAGCCTTTTAGTCCAAAGATGGACATAAACTCCATTATTAACGCTATCATTGTGGTCAGCACGGTGAGTTCTCTTTATGTATAGTTCTCATATTATCTATAAGACATTGTGCAGTGAGGTTTGTAAACCATTCACTTAATAATTAATAGAATATTTTTAGGATTGCCACAGTAAAGCATATTTAAGCTAACCCCTTCCTCATTTGTACAGGCACAGATACGCTCATGAACGATAAGTTGTTTAACTGTCATATCAAGAGTAAACTTCTCTTTGTAGATTAATTTATAGATGTATTTTATTATTACTTTGAAGTAATGATCATAGCATTAATAACATTAATCTATTGTTATTTATGGCTCATTGGCATACTAAATCAGTTGCCTATATGCAAACTTTTAACCGCATGAAATCTGTGCTATGTTTCTGATGTAAATTAAAATTGTTTATGTTCATTAAATTATTATGTGTTAATAATTACTCATGCATTATGTCATACTGAATTACACTCATTAAATCCCATTTAATCTTTATAATAGTGTTAATAATATTTACAAGTTATAACTGATTATTTTAAAGGCACATTTATCTTTGGGTTAATTCTGTTTTTGCTCATTCTGGATGGATACTATATTATAATTCATGTTTTTTTGCAATTCTAGCTGTGTGCAATTCATTTAAATTTATAGATTTTCCCTTTTCCCTTCACATAAGATATTTGACTGAGCCAAGATTTAATTTTATTTATTTATAATAATTACCCTGTAGACCTCATGTTTCTCTGCTCTATCTGTGGACTTGGAATGAAAAAAATTTCATCTGTTATCGATATCAGAAGTGTTGTTCATAATGTTATAGTTTTAGAGAAGAGCAAATAGGGCAGAATCCATAAGTGCTCCTGACCTGTGTATCTCAGGCATGAGTGGATTTAGGGTACTTTTGCTTACATTCTAAACCTTGTTAAATGAACATACAATTCTGACCGGTACAATATATATAATGTAGATTACAAATAACTGAATATATATATATGAAAAACAAAAAAAAACAAGTTAAACTTGCTAACGCTTGTATTTATGATCAATAGATGGCATTTTACCAAAAACACCATCAAAGCGTAAGTTTGTTTACATAAACGTCAGAGTAAGCATTCACTATCTCTATCATTAGTTTCCACCTTCATATCATGATTTCAAGCTGATTTACTATCATCAGTGAAGGACAGGAAAAAAGAAAATAGATCTAAACACTAACTCTGAGCATTTATGAAACAATTTCTATTCAGCTTGCAAGCGTGAATTTTTTAGACACGTAATGTCTTCAAACTCAGCATAGCAAGCCAGATAGCTATATGGGTCTGATATCAGTTTAGTATCACCACATAGAAGTCTCTGCAATATATATCATTGCAAGAAAACCTCACAGGTACATTTATGAAAAACAAAAAAACAAGTTAAACTTGCTAACACTTGTATTTAAACAAGTGTAACTTGTTTTTTTTTGTTTTTCATAAATGTACCTGTGAGGTTTTCTTGCAATGATATATACTGCAGAGGCATCTACTATGTGGTGATACTGAACTGATACCAGACCCATATAGCCATCTGCTATGCTGAGTTTGAAGACATTACGTGTCTAAAAAATTCACGCTTGCAAGCTGAATAGAAATTGTTTCATAAATGTTCAGAGTTAGTGTTTAGATCTAGTTTTCTTTTTTCCTACCCTTCACTGATGATATCAAATCAGCTTAAAATCATGATCTGAAGGTGGAAACTAATGATAGAGATAGTGAATGCTTACTCTGATGTTTATGTAAACAAACTTACGTTTTGACGGTGTTTTTGGTAAAATGCCATCTATTGATCATAAATACAAATGTTAGCAAGTTTAACTTGTTTTTTTGTTTTTCATAAATGTACCTGTGAGGTTTTCTTGCAATGATATATATTGCAGAGGCTTTTACTATGTGGTGATACTGAACTGATATCAGACCCATATAGCTATCTGGCTTGCTATGCTGAGTTTGAAGACATTACGTGTCTAAAAAATTCATGCTTGCAAGCTGAATAGAAATTGTTTCATAAATGCTCAGAGTTAGGGTTTAGATCTAGTTTCTTTTTTCCTGTCTTTCACTCATGATAGCAAATCAGCTTGAAATCATGATCTGAAGGTGGAAACTAACGATAGAGATAGTGAATGCTTACTCTGACGTTTATGTAAACAAACTTACGCTTTGACAGTGTTTTTGGTAAAACGCCATCTATTGATTATATATATATATATATATATATATAAATATGCTATATATATATATATATATATATAAAGATGCTATATACCACCACTGTAATAAATTAAATATTATAGTTTAGAAGAAGAATCATTTTATAAATGTTATCATTTAAATTAAAATAATTATTATTGCAAAAACTTTAATGTAATAGACCAATACCCAAAGCAATGGAGAAATTTAAGAGCACCTGAGTAACAGGTTTTAAGAAATAAAAGATGTGAAGTCTTAGTTTTATATCCTGTTACATGTTAAATGAAATATTTATTTGAGATTTTAACAAATTACTCTTTTGTTTACAATTTTGTATAAAAACTTTAGGTATCTTATTCTTCTCTTCGAATAGAAAGATAATATACTCTTTTTATCTAAACTGTTCTTTCTGTAAAATTTCTCTTCCAGTGACTGAAATTTAGCAATATCCCTTTTTAAGTGTGGATTCCAGACAGCTGATCCATATTCAATAATAGAAACGATAAGAGCTCTGAACAATTATATTTTAATTGATTATTAAACATTCTGCAGTATCTAAAAATCATTCCCATAATTTAAGACCTCTGTTAATTATGGATTCAATATGTGTAAAATGATCCATTATTTGTAAATTGTATACCAAAACCCTTTTGCAAAGTTTTACATTTAATTTTATGTGTTTCAATATCATACCGTTTATTAATTTATCTTGAAAAACAAAGAAAAAAGAAAGAGCATTCTCATAGATGAGTATGTACAATTTCTAATGACAGTTACCTTTGATAAAATGATCTAGATAGTTAGAGAATCACTATAAATTAAAGCATCACTTTAAATTTAATATTCATAAATTTAAAGGTTTCTGATTTGATTTTCATGATAGTACTGTCATTGGACAATTCAGAAACACTTGAACAATGGAAGAGAATAATACCATCCAAAGCATTGAATTATGTATTAACCTTTCTGTTATTACTAATATTTGAATTTATTTAAAAAAAGGTTAATTGCATTTTGAATTTTTTTAAAAACATTTAACAATTAAACTATATAATAGAAATAATTTGTTATAAAATTCTAAAATAAATTGTCCATTAAGAATGGACCCAATAAAATACCAAACTTTAGATATTATGAATAAAATATATTTAAAACTGGCCTTAATAAAAAATCCAATTATCTTCCTATGCAAATGTAAATTTAGAGGGGTTGTTTTTAAAGTTTGTAACAAAATCATTTTATTCATATCTTACTCAGAGCAAATAACACTTTGTTAAGAAAAAGAATAAATGCTTGAAGATTTTTTAAAGTAACAAACCTTGCATTCCATTAATAATATGTTTGTAAAAAATAATCTTATTGAGAAAAACTTAGGAAGGGTCTTGCAATCAATAAAAAAATCTTATTCTAAATTATATGACAAAGCAAAACAGTTTCAAAAGAAGAGACTTATAAATCCACAAGAGCATATCAAATTGCATATTGCACCAAGTAACCTAGGAGATAATTAAACACATAATATTAATAACATTTACTTTTTTAATTACTTTTACAATGCTTCATGTAATGATAACCCATTATTGATGGTTTTGATTACCCCAGCAATCTTCTTCAGATCTATAACGACCACATTACAAATAGATGAATACAAATATGCATGAACACATATATATATATATATATATATATATATATATATATATATGTAGGTATATGAATATTGATATATATATATATATATATATATATATCTTATAATCAATATTCATATACCTACATATATCTTTATATACCTCTCTCTATATAATTAGATAAAGTAATTAAACACCTTACTTCCAAACTTCTGACAGATGAAGAAACTTAATAATGATTTAATTTTTGCCATGACATCATCTAATATACTTTTATTAAGCATAAGGATAACACTTAAAAATTGTCTTTAGAAAAAGTGGCAGAATAATGCTGGATAATACAAATGACTCTCAAAAAACAATAGATACTCAAGTCAAACATTATCTACATTGAAAGAGAAGCCATTATATGTCTTAAAATCACCAAATATATAAATGATTTCTCTCTGTTGACAAAGAAAATGCTATAATTATAATGGATAGTATTGTTTATTACAACAAAATAAGAATTTTTTTTTTTAGAAGATAATAACAAAAATGTGCCAAAAAATGTCAAAAACAAATTTATAAAGATTATTCAAAATGCATCACAAATACTTCACAGATTCAATAAAAAGTAAATTAAACAATGTGTTTCAGCAAATTGTACAGTTATTTTCTAACTAAACTCCAAATGAACTACATCAACATTAAGAGTTATTATTGGTCTAAAAATTCATCATGTTAAAATATATCAAGATTTTTTCTTGAGATTCCTAATTCTGGGGCATATAAAATACAATCCTTTGCCAGAAATTCTAAACACTTTGTAAAATTAGTCAAGAATAAGAAGATAGAAAAAACTGACATACTTTTAAACTTTAAAATAGAAAGATTATTCACAAATACATCCATAATAAAGCTTTGTATATTATAAAAAAAATAGTTAAATGAGGATAAGTTCTTCCAAACCAATCCAATTCTTCCTATTGATAACATAATGGAACTTTTAATATACCACATAACAATAGTATATTTTCAATACAACACAAACTTTTTAAAACTAAATTAAGAAATGGTGGGAGTCTATATTACTGTAACCTTTAATCTAAAACATTTACATAATATGACTTGAAATTACAATCTATTATGATGAAATGTTTGGTTTTATTACATTGATAATATACTCATTGAATTACTATTACAAATGTTCTCAATGCACAGGAATCACACATCTTCAATTAAATTTTCAATAGAATTAGAAAAAAAAAAGTCATTACTATATATTATTTTGACATGATTTTTCGCATTAAAATCCAAAGTATAGTGTATAGAAAGCTCATGCCTATAAAAATATAATTGATTATAAACACTGTTAAAAACAGTCTCAAAATATAAAAAAATAAGCTGGATTGAGATCATATACAACTTTTTGTCCAAATTAAATTGATAGGTTTTATGAGCAAGTTTTTTTTAAAAAAAAAATCATAAAATTCTTATCTATTGTATTTACGTTTTTTTATTTTTTACTTCATTGTACTTATTAGTTTATTTACTAGTCATCATTGTTTTCCTCTAATTGTCTTACTAAGTTTTATTCCAACTTAGATCATCATGTCATAAAATTATCTGATATTATATCCATGTATAATTATGTCACAGATAATAAGAGAAAAGATCAACTTAATACAAGTATAAAAATAGTACTATTAATTTAATAACTACAAAATATTTACAACTGATGCTGTTGTTGCTACATTAATATAACTTTTCCAATTATGTCACAATAAAGATTTATTTATTTATCAAGATGTCTTAACTTCATTTTTTATATTACAAGATACTATATAGATTTAGTTTTACTACTTTTTAATAATTGATTTCATCTAATTACCACTTTTTTAAGGTTTGAATAATCTCTTGTTAATGATTTTTTGCTAATTTTATTTCTGAAATATAATTTCTTTTGCGTAAGTCTAGTGTAATATATTTCATATGTAAATATAAATGTCATGAATCTAATCTTTATATTCATTTTCTACTTATGATACATCAAATATTATGTTGCAAACAAATTATTTTACATATCAATTACTATATATAAGCATAAACAGAATGATTAAATACTTTGGAAATGAATTCTATTTAAAACATTTTATGGATATTTTATGTATACTAAATTGATGTCATAAAATCATATTCCAAATTACATTAATAATATTCATATAGTAAAAAATATACTGTCTGGAATATTTGATTATAACTTCAATTACCCATGGCCATAATATAATACAGAAAGACTTAATGGTAAAATCATCACGGTACTTATTGTAGTTTAAAAAAGAAACTTCTTACATTAAAACATTTAAATAATTATTTCTTACTTTGTAAGGTGAATATTGTTTTAACTCAATTTAAATTAGTTAAGTTGTTTAAATTTTCTTAAAATGACTGTTGTGTAATTTCTTTTTCGTTGTATTTTGAAAATAATATTCTAAAGTACTTGGCATATCCAATAAAATCGTCAGATTTATCTAGATAATAAACTCATAAATTCTACTTAAAATATATATTAAAAATTAATAAAAACATTCGAATTTTATATTGAAATGAAGTGACTTCTTTCAAAGTTCTACCAATGTTTTCACTTATTAATTCTAATAATAAGTTAATGAAATAAGATAAATTTTAATTTGAAATGGCATTTAAATTATTATCTTCTCTACATTTACATATTAATTTTAAAACAAGAAATAATATATTACAATAATTTTGCAAAATATTGCTATGGTCATTATAACAGTTTTTTTTTTTAAAATATATAATATTAAAATTAAACAAGTATATTTTGAATGTATATAAATGATTATTTTTCTCTATTCAAAGTAAATAATTAGCAGTTGCAGTTTCTTCCTTGTCAATATGAATATATTTATATATAGTCATAGCTATTAGATTTTTAATAGCTTCAGGCAATTTTTTAAAATAATAAAAGCAAACATGTCAGTTAACTTATAATTTATCTTTTTAAAAAATAATCCTTCATAGTCTCATAAAATTTTGTGATTAATATAAATTTTTACTAGGTATTGGTTCATAATGTAAGTAAAAATAATACAATAATTTCACTTTTCCATAAATTTTAAAATTAATATGTTGAGTGCTAAAAATGTTATATTTATTTTTATGCAATTATTGAAGGTGACCTTCAAAATAACATGATTATGCAATAAGTAATATAAAACATTACTTATATCATAAAACTAATATACCATAAAAAATGGAAATATAATATTTTTCAAAAATATAAATAAATTATGAAAATATACTTTTCAAAAATAAAAAATAAAATATTAAAAAATTAAATATTTTCAATGATATTAATTTTAAATTTATTCTTAGATTGTAAATTTTGTTATATTATTTTTAAAAGTAAGTGATTTTTATTTATTATTTAAAATTATTTTAATAAAATTTTCAATAATATTAAATATTATAATACTTACTAGCAATAATGTGTGAGACCATTTCCTTCATTAAATATTAATTATTAGATATCTTAAAAAAATTCAAATTTAATTTAAATTTTTCAAAAACATTCAACCATTAATAATAGTCCATATTTTAGTACATAATACAAAGTTTTTAATGGTATTTCTTTTTTCTTTATTTTAAGTGCTGATGGCTTGACCTGTGTCAATATTAGCATTAGAAATTGAAACTGCCACTCTAACCAATGGGTTATTTTGTCATAAACAACAGTCAGAAAAAAATCATATACTTATTTATGAGGGTTCTCCTGATTTGTCCAGTTTTTTATTAAAATAAATATTAATAAGTGGCTTCCAAAAATTATAAATTATGACATTGGATTGACTTATGGAGTTATTTACTATACTTAGAGAGCAGTTTCTTCAGAATTATTGTTTTTATTCATTTTCTCTGTCCAATATTTTTGTTTTTTCTCCAATACATCGATTGATTCATATATGGTATTTTAGATACATGTATTTATTATTGGTAATCATAAATTTATGATTTTTGTATCATTAATGGAGTGACTGATTTTATTAAAATATATTCTTCCACATTCACATGAGAGACCATAGATGCAGCTTTTGTTTTCAGAATTTCTTGTTAATGTTAGGATTCTTCCTAGTGTATTATAGCTTTGGAAAACTATTCAAATGATATATTGATTCCAAATTTTCTTTAGTTGTCTTCTATCTCTGATAAGTTTGGAAACACTATAGTTTTCTTTTGATGTGTATTCAATGTTCTCTTAACAATGGCTAATGGATTACCATTCTTCATAAGAATTTGTAAAATTATTTTCTTTTTCTAAATTTCTGGCTTCTGAACACATTTCTGTTATTCTTTTTTGTAATGATAGTGTAATTCTGTGTTTTGTATTTCTATCATGATTGGTTATATATTTTAAGTATTTTCCTATATGTATGTTTGTTTTTGTAAAGTATAGTTTTGGTTTTGCAATGAGACAATCTTCTTACAACACCATTTAGGAATTCCAATTTTTGTTTTTATTTTTATTCTATTGTAAATTTAACTGAAAAAGATATGTTACTGATATAGCTCAAGAATGATAGTAATAGTTTATAAATTACCTTGTCAAAACATGTCACATTTTCTTCTCAAGGTTCTTAATTCTTTGGGATACAAGATGTCAGAGATTCTAAATACTTTATTGAAATAATCATAAATATGAAAATTAAAAGAACTGACATATTGGTAAACTTTTATGTAGAATGTTTGGTCATAAATGTTCCCTGTGATGAAGCATTGTAAATTGTATAGAAAATATTAAATGCTGATAATAGTTTACACGCTAGAACAACTTTGAGCCAGAACAATTCTTTCTATTGATAATATTATGGAACTATTGACAAAAATATATTTTCAATACAATAGAATATTTTGAATAAAATTAGAAGATGGCTATGTATTCACCACTATCACCTTTAATACAAACAGTTACATAGAAAGCCCAATCTCTGGATTTACTATTTTGATGACACATTTATTGTATGGCCACATGGTGAGGTACTATTAAAACATTCTGAACACATATTAGTAATATATTGCTTTCTACAAATTGTCAAGAGATTCAAAGTGAGCAAAAACTGACATTTTTAGATGCACATGTGATAAGGCTACCTCATGGCAAATCAATACTATAGTTTACAAAAAAAACCACACACATGCAGAAATACTTAGTATGTATTTATGATCACCCAAAAATAATACTATAGTTTAGATACACACACATAAAAATATTTACATATACATTCGATCATACCAAAAATGCAAACATGAAGTTACACTTTCACTATGGAAAAGAGTAAAAAAAGTTTGTTCAGAATTCAATGATTTGGAAAAAAATATCTATATAGAACAAACTCTCATGAAGAATGGTTATCAACCAGCTATTATCCAGAAAATCTTAAACAGATATCAATGTTTCCATTTATACCAGGGATAGAGAAATCAGTATAACATCAGTCCGTTTTGCTAAGCCATATCATATTATTGAAGAATTCTAACTTTTTCAAAACTTAAAATATTAAAAAATGATAACTATTTTTGTAATATCATGTGAATTTAAAGAACGGGTACTGTTAAAACAAGTCGCATCATTAAAAAAACAATTAAAAGAGCACAAATTAATAACTAGAAAAGAAAAAATATCTAAAATAGAAGACCATGTATGTAACAATGAAGAGACATTTGATTGAAAAAGATTAAAATAGTGGATGGAAAAATTCGGAGAAACTTCTGACAGGACTATGGCAAATAATCCCCAAAATCAATGATTGGAGAATTCAAAAGGATTCTCATAAAGAAGTATACAAAATTTATATAAATGTTTACCTTTGATTGAATAGCCTAATTGGTAAGAGCATCACTTTGAATTCAATATTTATGAATCTAAATGTCCAGATTTGATTTCTACATTAGTACTTTTCACTAGGCATTCCAACAACACATAATGATGAGAGGAAAATACTACTACTCAAATGTTATATTTTATACTAGTCTGTATGTTATTAGTTACAGTTGAATGTATTTAAAAAGTTTACACAAATGTTAAATTTTTCTAAAAACATTTAACAATTAGTATTAGATGATGGAATAGACCAAAATACAATTACTACTAAAATACCATTACCACAAATTTTCAGCCAAACAGATATAATATTTATTAATTATTATTAATGTAAAAAATATTAAAACAGTATTTAGAAATATAATTTAGTAAGATATATCTAATCAAGTATATTTTCAAATAGTTCAATTATTTTTTACATTAATATTTATAATGACAGTATCAAATTATAATTAATTATTATTAATAACTGTATTTTTTTAATAATAAAAAATCTTCATGGTTGTTACATGATATAAATCTTAAGTAAAAGTCATTTAGATTTTCCACTAACAAACTAAATATGAAATTATATATTCACATATTTTGAATTATTAATTTAATGATAATGTTGATAAAATTGAAGGCAAAAGCAAATTACTAACTAAATTTGCTCATTTAATACATATAAAAATACATATTAATAATTTTTATTATTCATTCATTAGACTAAAGATTATCAAATAATAAGCAATATATTATTAAATAGACAATATTGTTTAAAAACTGATCACAAAAATGTAATTAGTATTAGTTTTAACTTATCTAGTATATATAATAATTTAATTTTAAAATGTAATTAGTATTGTATAATATTTTTTTTATAATTAAAAGTAACTTTACATCAAGATTATTCATGTTGATAAAATGTAAAAATGTATTTATTAAAGTTACAGCTACTTGAAAACATCCACCAGTTTATTTTAAAAATATCATATATAAATTCTTCTTGCTTTTTTTATTTTTATAAAAATTTAAAAACTTCACCTTTATAAAAAATATAACAAAAACTATTTCATATTACAATATAGAAACTATTGTTAAAATGTGGATTAAATTATCTATAAAATGATGTATTATATCTATGCATAGTGCATGCCATTTTGGCCACAATTTCTCAAATTAACACCGAGTTTTGATAATAAATAACAACAGGCTAATAATTTAAATTAAATATTTTAAATAATTTTTTTCCATGAAATTGAAGATATGGAGTAGATGACTTATCATAATAGATTCCCTATTTGTAAGAAAAAGAGCCTTAATGTTTTAATATTCATCATAGTAAATGTTTTTAGCGAATAAATTTTGATCAGCTTTGAATCTTATAGAGTCACACATTCATTTTAAATATGGAAATGGATCTTCGCCAATGTTTCTACACATTTAAATAAATTATTCAATATTTTCTTTTTTAAATAGATTTTATTCAGATTTTAACATTAATTAATTCAGCAAATATACACATTTTTATAATTTAAAATTTTAAAATAATATATATATATATAATTCTAGTTTGAAACAAAGTAGTTGTTTTTGTATCTAAACAATAACATGCATTTGTTTTTTTCTTTAAACCAAAGATTTCTTATAAATTTTAACTAGTTTTTTTTTTTTTAAATCATTATCTTGAAAACATTCTTCAGACCCTATTTAATTAAAAAATAATAATTTTGAAAGGATAAAGAATTTTTTTAACTAAGGAAGTAAAATCTAAAAGTTCGTTTTTTATTTCGTTTATGTATAAAAAATATTATTGGAATGAATCAAAATATGTTAAAACATTTTTAAAAATATAACAAGTTTGAATTTGTAATAAAGAATATTTATGTAAAGCTGAGTGTTTTCATTACTGAGTAGTGTTATAATCATAGCATTGTGTGACTAAAGAAAGTTGAGATCTAGATATAAAGCACTGAAAATCTTGAAATCATTAGATCAGAAGTCGAACTCCGATAATGTGCTATTACTTTAAATATTATAAATCTCTGCACACTCACACGGCAGTAAGAGTTTAAAAAACTTAAGTGAATCACTTATATTTAGAGTGCATTTCTATAAATACACCAACTTTCACTGACCATGTTCAATCAGGGCTTGGGTCTATCGTGTGCCTGATGTTACAATCAAATGTTGAATTGTACAAATCTATTTAACCTAGTGCAGGAGAAAGACAGTGTCTCATTTTTTACCAACATAATCAGACAAACACGACTTATAAATGTAAATCTATTATTATAAAGCACTAAAAATCTTGAAATCATTAGATCAGAAGTCGAATTTAATATCAGGCACACAATAGACTCAAGCCCTGGTTAGCATGGTCAGTGAAATAGAAATGCACTCTAAACTTAAGTCATTCACTTAAATTTTTTAAACTCTTACTGACATGTGAGCACGCACTGAGATTTATAATATTTAAAGTAATAGCTCATTATTGGAGTTCGACTTCCGGACTAATGATTTCATGAAATGATTTAAGTGAAATAAAGTTTTATTTATTATAAAATTAAAAAATGAATTAAATTTCATTTACAGGAAAATGTTTATAAAATTTTAAGATTACAACCTCACTCATAATTTTATATGTAGAATGTTTTTCTTTTGTGTGCAGATAAAACCAATGTTTAAGCTTAAGCCTTTCTACCTCAACAATTTCATTTATTTTACCCACTATGGTATTTCTTTCTTATTTCTAGTAAACAAGCTTAAATACCATAAAATGACCACTTTAATATCCAATTAAAAATCAAATAGTAATCATATTGGCACTATATAAAAAAGAAAAAAAAAATATTTAGAAGTTAGTGACATGGAAAAAGGAAAAGTTCAATGTAGAACAAATTCTCATAAAAATGATTATTCATAAATTATGACTAAGAAAAGATTAAATAGAAAAAATATAAAACATTAAAGTAAAAAGCAATAAAAGGTGATGAAATGTATTCATTATATGAAATATCTAACAAACTAAAGAAATTATGCAGTCAATAAAACATCAGTGCAGATTTCCAAAGACATTGCACACTTTGAATAATTCTAACCTCTGCAAAATTTATACTTGAAATGAATAAACAGTAAGAAATGTATGTATAAAATACGATATGGATGTCAAAGATTAACGATACAAAATAATGATTAGAAAGAGAAAACCATATTTGTTTAAAGAAGCAAGATATATATATTCTAACTTCCCCCCACACATTCTCACCCCAAAATATACTGTTTATTACGAATATTACGGGTTCTAGCTCAGTTAACAAATAAATAAATGAAATATTCAGCATTAATTAAAATGATTACTAGCTCTAATTTTAAAATACAAATACGGTTCAATTTTAAAATGAATTAACAAATATTTACTATTTTCATGAGACATGGAGTGACAATACAGGGAACGAGATAGACTACATTGAGCTACTATCCACATGATACTACCTCAATGGCATAAGAACACTACCCCCCTTTTTTACTACACCAAATAACTAACTCATAGTATTCTTATGACTTTCTGAGCTCTATTCACTATGATTAAAATAATAATCATATCTTAATCTTCTTTATAACAAGAATCTAGCTCAATTAAATAAAATGAAGTAAAATAAAATAAAATCTCAGGTTCATAAATTGTATTCTAACTGATTTAAAATTATGGTAGCAAAATATGAAAAGGGAATTTTATGTCATAATCTACTACACAGCAACTAATAATAATAAAAATAATAACAATAATAGTATAATATAATCTTATTTCTTCCTAAATTGAAATAAATAAATACGTACGTGGTAGTATTTTAATAATCTGACAACAGAATAGTGTGGAAACATTACATATAATTTAATGTAATATTGTGGCAACCGACTTATGACCAATAAATAATATAAAATTATGATCTTTTAATTTTAACATACCAATAAATTCTCAAAATTCTTAACACTTTTATGTTTACCCTTTTGTGCAAAATCTATATGTCTGTTTCAATTATAAATGTATCGTGATTTCATGCATCCATGTGGAGAAATAACAACTCGGACACAAAACTTTAAAACAAATTTAAAACAAAGTTTATTAACAACATAAATAAATTAACAATATTTTTACACTATATACATTGGATATCCCTTACTTTCATATCTCAACTTAGTTTATTAGTTTATAAAATGAAATCAAAATATTATTTACTTTTCCTAGTTAAATCTTTTTTTTTTTTTTTAACACTTAAGAAAATACAGTATTATTACTTGATTTATTATTATGGTTAGCTTATTACAAAATGCATTTCTTAGATGATTATCACAAACACTTTGCATCCCTAATATTATTAAAATTACATTTTTTACAAAATTTACATTCGTAATAAATTCTACAAAATAACAAAATTTAGTTTCATATTGGTTGTATGGAATCTTACAAAGTCAAAACACTATTCTACATTCGGTATTAGGTTTTATTATTCTTTATCCAATGTTTATTAATCCCAATATTCTCATTCAAGCCTTACTTTGGATGATGTAATTACAACTATTAATATACCATGCACAAGTATATGTTTATTATACCTTATTGAATTTTCTCTTGATATATATTGTACCCTTACTTCTTGATATATAAAATAGTTTAAAATACAACTAGCTCAGTTACATTATTATGTTTAATTGAAATTTGCATAACTATCTTTAATATACTTTTAAATTATCATATCTTAATTAAATTTATTATCAATCTTTAAAATCAATATAGTTCTAGATTATACTAATTAAATAAGTATTTATAAAAATTATGAGACTGTGAAGTAAAGTTACAAAGTAATAAGCAGATTTACACTGAGTCAATATCTCCCAAGATACTGTCTCAATGGCATAAGAATACTACCACTACCTTATCATCTTACCACTACATCTATAGCATTCTTATGACTTTTAAATGAAATAAATTATCTTCAATAATATTAAAATAATTCCTAACTTTTAACTTAAAATATAATTAAATAATCTCAGGTTCTTCTAAGCTGTTTTAAAATAATAATAACTCATGTAAATAAGTATGATGTGGGATTTTATATCAAACTTAAATACACCTAACTTATTTTAATAATAATAATAAATAATACTAATCTTAAAGTGTAATTTAATCTCATCTATTTCTATTATATAATCAATCATTAAATGAATAAACAATCATATGTATATCTTTTATTTCATATGGTATCTTCATTTTAAAATAGATCAAAATCTTATACTTAATAATCTGTGGCAATAAACAATACTGTATTCTTATAATGTGCATTATAATCATCTTATGACCATTGTAATATTTATGTTCATGTCAATCAATTCTTATAAAATAATGTTAAGCAAATATGGTATTCAATTCTAAATAATAATAACAAATTCATTTTGTGCAAATATTATGTTTATTTCAAATCATCTGATGTCAAAATGCTGTGGTGAAAAATAATGAAACTCGACACACTTTTAAAACAAATTAACAAATTTATTTACAATAACTTCAAATAAAATTTATTTACACTATTTACAGTTTTAGAATTTAAGAAAATAAATAAAAATAAAATAAGAAATACAAATATAAGAGGCTTACACTGTTATTAACTCATGTACTTAATAAGCAATTTTACATTCCTTCAAATGCTATATTAATAATATTACAGTGTGTTTTTCCAAAACTTAGATTTTTTTAAAATAAATAGTAATGTACTTTAATTACTACAAATAACAATATATGTCAAGACTATTTATGTAGCATGTGTACATAATGTAGCTCTACCTATTAAATAACTACATTAATTAAATATTATCATTTATAATGTATTATCATATATTTACTTTATTATTAGCATTGCTTAATAGCTTTATAAAATTAATGTATCTTTGTAATGTAAAACAAATAATTGACTGTAATTATACTTTACTTAATGTAATTCCTGTTATATGTTTTATCAAATATGCATTACATATCTGTATTGTTCAAATACTATTATTTAAATCATTTATCAATTTCAAATTCATAAAGCATTACCTTAGATAAATTCTATGATTCTTTTCTGTGTAAAAAATCATTACTTTACTTTATGTGTTATTTTAATCCTTTCTAATAATTTCTATCTATAAAACATATTCTAAACTTATCTAAAATTTCCGGAAAATAAACATCAACTTTAAATAAAATATTCATTATCCAAATTACCTATACTACATCGTCTATACTTAATAAACTTCAATCCAAATATAAGCTTCTACCCATAACGTAACTTAACTTATTTAATAAACAAAAATAAAATAGACTTCTTTTAAAATCCCTTTCTGACTTGCAAAAATAAAAAATAATTACTTAGATAAATAATAAATGTAATTCTAATACTATAACATAATAAAATATCAAAATTTATTTATGAAAGAATCATATAATTATTTCTAAGCTTCTTACGTAATGTTGTATCATGTTGACATTATAAATTAAAACTTATGCATATTTTAATAAAGTTCGTTGCCAATATAATGTATGTGTTTTCATAAAATATCTATCCATTCATTCTACAACAACATAATATTCAGTTGATCTAAAGAAAAACATATTAAATTCATTAAAAATCATTATACAATATTTTTACCATAATAATAATAATGTCCAATCTGCTATCCAGCATTCTTCGGAATTTGCAGCTTCATAAAATAAAAATCATTCACATTTATACTCATAAACATTCATTAGAATATTCCGTGTTATATTAATTATAAAAATAAATTTATGTAATTAATTATTATATTATTTTTAAGTTACTATTTAATAAATGTACCTAACCTACTTTTTAATAGTTTAATAATATTTTAAATTTTATGTTAAATAAATAAAATAAAAGATTATATTACGTATTCCAGCGACGACTTTTGTTCTACCATAAAAGTTCTAACAAATATCCTACGTATAAAGTCAATAGAACACTATTTCCTGTTCCGTTGTATCACGTGTTTCTTGAAAGTTTATAATAAAATGATAACGTTCTTTTTTTTAAAAAAAAAAATAAGTTCCAATAAGAAAACAAAATAAAATTAAAAAAAAATAGTTTATAAGTTCTTTTTCTGGATCCAGTTCTTCATAAATATTATTTTTAAAGTTATTATTTTTAAACTAATTTATAGTTTATATATTATTTTCATTAAATTACTTTAATCAACTTGGCTTGCTTGGTTTAGTTTGACTTGATTTGGACATCCATGTATTACTTGCGCATTTATAATTAACATATTCAGGTAAGAATTAATTTCTCCATCTATAACGTCCAGCGTTTAGATTACTTCAATATAGTACTTCTATTATATTACGATTTTAAATAATCATATTTATAATCTATTTGCCTTTTCAAATCGTCAATATTTAGTCTTTTAAGCACAAAGACTTAACAAGGCAAGTATTTATTAAAATTACTACTTCTTATATCTTTACTTAAGATATACATTTTACTCTTTTAAAATCTGCAAAAATACTTTCTTTCTATAGAAGTATTCATATTTCTTTTAAATATCTATTTATAATAGACAATAGTAATTTAAACTTTTAAAACTATTTATAGTCCAAAATACTACTTTTCTCCATCTCGTAGTTTTATGTACTAATCCAGCGTCTATTATTTCTCTAGCATAAAGTTTCTGATATATTTCTCCGATATGTGATGTTTCCATGATTATTTGTACGTAAATTGAGTTTCGATATTGAGAAGACCAATAGGGAATATTAAAATATCTACTGCATATTCATTATTTAAACTTTTATAAAATTATACAATAACACTCTTATGATTTTAAAACTGATTTTAAGAGCGTTTATAAATTTACTTGGCTATTTTCTCAATAGCACGATTAACTTAGAAATTTAATTACAGAGAGAGCCCTTCAACAATTGAATCCAGCTTTTATAGTGGAAGAGACTCCTCATCTGATTGGTACGTTTAAACAATCAAACTTTGCTTATTTACATATTTATCAACACACTATTAAAAATAAAATAATGACTTATTTAATATTTAATATTTTATCACATTTTTAAAATAATTTTATCGTTTATTCAAATCTATCAAACATTTTTTAAAATATTCTTTCTCACTTGATTTAAATCTTAACTTTTATAAGATCATTTAAAATAAACTAAATCTTTTTAAATACGTTATATTTTTAAAGTAATATTTTTAAAAATCAGATTTAATATTTTACATTAATATCTTTATTTTTATCTCGTGATAACTCACGTATTATTTATAAATTTCATAACATGATTTTGTAAAATAGTTATGCAACTTTATTAGACAACTTCCACGCGTGCTTGTGTAAATTTAACTAACATCTGTTTTTTTTTTTATAACACAAGAAACGCTTCATAGTCTAAAAATAAACTAACAATTGCTTTTTTAAAATAAATATTTATTTTTTAAAAATAAATAAGATATTATATCAGATTTTAAAATAATTATTTGATATGATTAAAATCAAATATTAATCTCAATTTAAATACTTATAATTTAAAATATTTTTATTCACTTTTAACATATATTTTAAATTAAATAAATATCTTTGTCTAATTTTCACTTGTCTTTTAAATACTTTAGCTTCAAACATTTGTTATTAAACATATTAATGCAGTATTACATCATAATCATCATCATTTTAAATATCTTCTCAATACCAACACAATTCACATATCAAATACTCATAGATTGCTTTAATTAAACTTATGGTAACATTACCACAAGCAAAGTCAACATCACACTTTTAAAATACTTCTTAAATTTAAAATTTTCTACTAGATTAGCACAAAACTTAAATGGTGACCCATACAAAAGGGCACATATTCCCCTCCTTCGGATAAAATTTTAAATTTAACATCCATCTTTATTATCTTTACTCCACATTGATCAATTTTATCTTTCTTATCATCTAAACATTATAATAAATTATTCTATCACAAAGTTTTATAAAGCATTGAAATATCATTTTAAATCTCACTAAGAAAACACTTTTAAATAAACTACAATGACTTTCTTTTACTTTATGGATTAAGTTTCACTTCTCCTTCCTTATCTTTTAATTAGGTTACCTTCATTTCTCTAATATTTCTACAAATATCAAGTATTTAAATTCTTTTAAATACACCTTTACATAAGCTACTAAAAATACATATTATTATAGTTAATACTATATTTTAAACTACTCTATGTATTTTATTTATAACTTATTGCTAACTTCATTAGCAATCTTATAGATTATCATTTAACAAATCTACATATTTCTCTTTTAAAGAGATTAACCTGATCCCTTAAGATTAATCAATTTCATGATCACTACCATATTATACATTAATCCTTCATAAGATCCACTTATAAGTACTTTAAACATATGAGTTTTATACTCTCTAACCTTATTGTTTAGCTTTTTGCTTTAAAATATCTATTGTAATAGCTAATTCCACTTTTATTTAGTCATTCTGACAAAACTTATTTCTTTTTAAACTGTCATTTACATATTTTGTAAATTTCTTCAACTAAAACTTTATTCACTATGCTAATTTATTATATAATAAATTATTTCTTTATGTCAAGCATTATATTTAAACATGACATTAAAATATTTATTCATATTACTTTGAAATTATAACTCACATCTCAGATGGAAATGGAATTAAATTCCTTGCATTACACATCACTTTTTCCCCATCTAGTGTGGTTAACATCAAGGTATTTTCACCTTACTTTGAAAGTTGCAAACATAGAAATATCTTATGTTTGTTTTACAAAGCCCAAAAAAAAAAAAATAATATAATGCCATAATACATTATCAAACACACATCTTCTTTAAGAATTACCTGTCTTAATTATTAAATATATTCTTCTCTAAATCTAAACTTTAATTTTCTTTCTCCTTTCTTAAATCTCACCTTAACTTTTCCTATCTTCTTTCCTTTACTAAGATTATTCTCAAGAAAATCTGTTATAAATTTCTCATGCTTTGGATATTTAAGTCTTATTTTTATCTTGCTTAAATCTTTATTCCAATTAAGTTTTCCATTTATAACTTCATCATTAGATATTAAGTTCCTAATTCCTTCAAATAATATTTCTTTTAAAATATCAGCTTGTACATGAATATTTTTATCATTAATAATACATTTAGATATCACTTCTTGCAGTTTATTCTTAAATTTATTACCACTGATATCTATAATTTTTAATAATTCATGCTCTAACAACTCTAAATACTTTTGCTTTGAAGATTTTGACTTTATCTTCGTAAATCTCCCAAATCTTTTATCATCAACATAATATTTCTTAAAATTATTAATTTGGTCTATAGTTCTTTCTCCAGCTAACTTCTCATAGGATTTACACATTCCTATCATTTCTTTAGTTAATTTAAAATACGCTTTGGAATTTTCCAGTATTTTTTCATATAATTCATTCCTACTATTAATTATTTTAATAGATTTTATAGGAATCTCTTTTCCATTCTGAACTACATCTTCTTTAATATTTCTAACTTCTTCACTAATATGATTTATATTATTCTTTACTTCATAAATTTCATCTTCTATGTTCCTTTTATTCTGAACTATGGCATTTCTAACATCTTTAATATCTTCATTAAGATTACTAACTTGGTTCTTAACATCACCAATTTCAATATTAACTTTTAATTTATAATCCTCAATTTTTAAGGTTAAATTATTATTATTGATTTTACATTGATCAATAGATTCAGCTATTTGATCTCTTAGTCCTTTGATTGTGTTTTCTGAAAACTCATGAAATTTACTTTCTAGCCTTTCTTGATTTCTATCATCAACTTTTAGTATTTCTAATTTTAAAGACTCAATTACTTCTTCATTCTTATCAAATCTTGTGTCTATACTATCCATTCTATCTTCCATTTTCTTATTCATATTTTTTATTTCATTCTTAATAGAATCATTATCTTTTTTTAAAGAATCAAATCTTATATTATTATCCTCCTTTATTTCTTCTTTTAAAGAATCTAATTTTAAACTATTTTTATTATTCTCCTCTTTCATTTCTGCTTTTATAGAATTAACAATACTTTGACTCATTAACTCAAAATGTTTCATAATGTCAGACATTGAAAAGTTATCTACTCCTTTCTTAGTTTTTACTAATTCTTTGTCTGCTGTTTTAAAAATTATCTCTTCCTCCTCCTCTATTTCACTATCCATATTTTGAGTATTTTCTAATACTATTTCTGAATTTGCTGATTTTTCTATTTCTCTGCTCTCCACACAACTATTATCTTCTACAACAAAATTTGACATTTCAACTTCTAACTCTTTATCCCAATTATCCATTTTATATTTTTAAAATTCAATCCTAACAATATGCAGTACTTATTATTTTATATTTTTTTAAAATACAATTCCCCATCAACCTTCCCATCTCCACTCAACTCACTTTTACAACTAATCATATAATAGTATCCTCAAAAACTCTACATTACTTACTATTAAATAATTATATAAATTTCAATAACAAAATTGTGTCATATCATTTATTTTTACACCTATGACCCACAGACAATTTGCACATAATATATAATATTAAATATCCATTTAAAATATTTCAAGAATTGATATGGTCACATTATAATATAATTATTTGCCACATTTCTATAATTTATTGTTTTATTAACTTAAAATCAACATAGTATTTAACTTCAAAGAATAATCATATTACAGATACCACATGAAAATATAATACTCTACTAATAAAATTTTTATTTTAATTTTATTTTAATTTTATAATCAACATCTAATCAATTATAAATATTATTATAAAATACTAACTATTTACTACCTACCTAAATATACTTTTACTCTTATTTTATAAATAATTATACCTATCACTTTACTCTACTAACATACATATTATTCCTAAAATTATGTATCCTAATTCTTAATTGAATATCTAAGCCTAAAATGATTAGTTACTAAAATCTTTCTTTTCCATCTATCGGGCCGATAAAATTGTAACTCTAACATATCAATGGCCCATTACGTTGCCGGCGCCAAAATCAACTTACCCTTTGTACCCTTACTTCTTGATATATAAAATAGTTTAAAATACAACTAGCTCAGTTACATTATTATGCTTAATTAAAATTTGCATATCTATCTTTAATATACTTTTATATTATCATATCTTAATTAAATTTATTATCAATCATCAAAATCAATATAGTTCTAGATTATACTAATTAAATAAGTATTTATAAAATTATGAGACTGTGAAGTAAAGTTACAAAGTAATAAGCAGATTTACACTGAGTCAATATCTCCCAAGATACTGTCTCAATGGCATAAGAATACTACCACTACCTTATCATCTTACCACTACATCTATAGCATTCTTATGACTTTTAAATGAAATAAATTATCTTCAATAATACTAAAATAATTCCTAACTTTTAACTTAAAATATAATTAAATAATCTCAGGTTCTTCTAAGCTGTTTTAAAATAATAATAACTTATGTAAATAAGTATGATGTGGGATTTTATATCAAACTTAAATACACCTAACTTATTTAAATAATAATAATAAATAATACTAATCTTAAAGTGTAATTTAATCTCATCTATTTCTATTATATAATCAATCATTAAATGAATAAACAATCATATGTATATCTTTTATTTCATATGGTATCTTCATTTTAAAATAGATCAAAATCTTATACTTAATAATCTGTGGCAATAAACAATACTGTATTCTTATAATGTGCATTATAATTATCTTATGACCATTGTAATATTTATGTTCATGTCAATCAATTCTTATAAAATAATGTTAAGCAAATATGGTATTCAATTCTAAATAATAATAACAAATTCATTTTGTGCAAATATTATGTTTATTTCAAATCATCTGATGTCAAAATGCTGTGGTAAAAATAATGAAACTCGACACACTTTTAAAACAAATTAACAAATTTATTTACAATAACTTCAAATAAAATTTATTTACACTATTTACAGTTTTAGAATTTAAGAAAATAAATAAAAATAAAATAAGAAATACAAATATAAGAGGCTTACACTGTTATTAACTCATGTACTTAATAAGCAATTTTACATTCCTTCAAATGCTATATTAATAATATTACAGTGTGTTTTTCCAAAACTTAGATTTTTCTAAAATAAATAGTAATGTACTTTAATTACTACAAATAACAATATATGTCAAGACTATTTATGTAGCATGTGTACATAATGTAGCTCTACCTATTAAATAACTACATTAATTAAATATTATCATTTATAATGTATTATCATATATTTACTTTATTATTAGCATTGCTTAATAGCTTTATAAAATTAATGTATCTTTGTAATGTAAAACAAATAATTGACTGTAATTATACTTTACTTAATGTAATTCCTGTTATATGTTTTATCAAATATGCATTACATATCTCTATTGTTCAAATACTATTATTTAAATCATTTATCAATTTCAAATTCACAAAGCATTACATTAGATAAATTGTATGATTCTTTTCTGTGTAAAAAAATCATTACTTTACTTTATGTGTTATTTTAATCCTTTCTAATAATTTCTATCTATAAAACATATTCTAAACTTATCTAAAATTTCCGGAAAACAAACATCAACTTTAAATAAAATATTCATTATCCAAATTACCTATACTACATCGTCTATACTTAATAAACTTCAATCCAAAATATAAGCTTCTACCCATAACGTAACTTAACTTATTTAATAAACAAAAAATAAAATAGACTTTTAAAATCCTTTTCTAACTTGCAAAAATAAAAAATAATTACTTAGATAAATAATAAACATCATTCTAATACTATAACATAAATAAAATATCAAAATTTATTTATGAAAGAATCATATAATTATTTCTAAGCTTCTTACGTAATGTTGTATCATGTTTATATTATAATTTAAAAATTATGCATATTTTAATAAAGTTCGTTGCCAATATAATGTATGTGTTTTCATAAAATATCTATCCATTCATTCTACAACAACATAATATTCAGTTGATCTAAAGAAAAACATATTAAATTCATTAAAAATCATTATACAATATTTTTACCATAATAATAATAATGTCCAATCTGCTATCCAGCATTCTTCGGAATTTGCAGCTTCATAAAATAAAAATCATTCACATTTTCACTCATAAACATTCATTAGAATATTCCGTGTTATATTAATTATAAAAATAAATTTATGTAATTAATTATTATATTATTTTTAAGTTACTATTTAATAAATGTACCTAACCTACTTTTTAATAGTTTAATAATATTTTAAATTTTATGTTAAATAAATAAAATAAAAGATTATATTACGTATTCCAGCGACGACTTTTGTTCTACCATAAAAGTTCTAACAAATATCCTACGTATAAAGTCAATAGAACACTATTTCCTGTTCCGTTGTATCACGTGTTTCTTGAAAGTTTATAATAAAATGATAACGTTCTTTTTTTAAAAAAAAAATAATAAGTTCCCATAAGAAAACAAAATAAAATTAAAAAAAAAATAGTTTATAAGTTCTTTTTCTGGATCCAGTTCTTCATAAAATATTATTTTTAAAGTTATTATTTTTAAACTAATTTATAGTTTATATATTATTTTCATTAAATTACTTTAATCAACTTGGCTTGCTTGGTTTAGTTTAACTTGATTTGGACATCCATGTATTACTTGCGCATTTATAATTAACATATTCAGGTAAGAATTAATTTCTCCATCTATAACGTCCAGCGTTTAGATTACTTCAATATAATAATTTTATTATATTACGATTTTAAATAATCATATTTATAATCTATTTGCCTTTTCAAATCGTCAATATTTAGTCTTTTAAGCACAAAGACTTAACAAGGCAAGTATTTATTAAAATTACTACTTCTTATATCTTTACTTAAGATATACATTTTAATCTTTTAAAATCTACAAAAATACTTTCTTTCTATAGAAGTATTCATATTTCTTTTAAATATCTATTTATAATAGACAATAGTAATTTAAACTTTTAAAACTATTTATAGTCCAAAATACTACTTTTCTCCATCTCGTAGTTTTATGTACTAATCCAGCGTCTATTATTTCTCTAGCATAAAGTTTCTGATATATTTCTCCGATATGTGATGTTTCCATGATTATTTGTACGTAAATTGAGTTTCGATATTGAGAAAATCAATAGGGAATATTAAAATATCTACTGCATATTCATTATTTAAACTTTTATAAAATTATACAATAACACTCTTATGATTTTAAAACTGATTTTAAGAGCGTTTATAAATTTACTTGGCTATTTTCTCAATAGCACGATTAACTTAGAAATTTAATTACAGAGAGAGCCCTTCAACAATTGAATCCAGCTTTTATAGTGGAAGAGACTCCTCATCTGATTGGTACGTTTAAACAATCAAACTTTGCTTATTTACATATTTATCAACACACTATTAAAAATAAAATAATGACTTATTTAATATTTAATATTTTATCAAATTCTTTTAAAACAATATTTATCGTTTATTCAAATCTATCAAACATTTTTTAAAATATTCTTTCTCACTTGATTTAAATCTTAACTTTTATAAGATCATTTAAAATAAACTAAATCTTTTTAAATACGTTATATTTTTAAAGTAATATTTTTTTAAAAATCAGATTTAATATTTTACATTAATATCTTTATTTTTTTATCTCGTGATAACTCACGTATTATTTATAAATTTATAACATGATTTTGTAAAATAGTTATGCAACTTTATTAGACAACTTCCACGCGTGCTTGTGTAAATTTAACTAACATCTGTTTTTTTTTTATAACACAAGAAACGCTTCATAGTCTAAAAATAAACTAACAATTGCTTTTTTAAAATAAATATTTATTTTTTTAAAATAAATAAGATATTACATCAGATTTTAAAATAATTATTTGATATGATTAAAATCAAATATTAATCTCAATTTAAATACTTATAATTTAAAATATTTTTATTCACTTTTAACATATATTTTAAATTAAATAAATATCTTTGTCTAATTTAAACTTGTCTTTTAAATACTTTAGCTTCAAACATTTGCTATTAAACATATTAATGCAGTATTATCATAATCATCATCATTTTAAATATCTTCTCAATATCAACACAATTCCCATATCAAATACTCATAGATTGCCTTAATTAAACTTATGGTAACATTACCACAAGCAAAGTCAACATCACACTTTTAAAATACTTCTTAAATTTAAAATTTTCTACTAGATTAGCACAAAACTTAA
Organism: Epiperipatus broadwayi; assembly: GCA_028023455.1. Lineage (NCBI taxonomy): Eukaryota > Metazoa > Onychophora > Udeonychophora > Euonychophora > Peripatidae > Epiperipatus > Epiperipatus broadwayi. Next base: position 270 of record JAQFVV010007579.1, on the reverse strand, counting down.
ATGGTGACCCATACAAAAGGGCACAATATATGCAATACTCATTTCCTCCAACATTAATATTAAAAAAAAAATTCAAATTTTATTATTACTTTAAAATTACTTGGTTTAGATTTCTTTTCAAAATCTTATATTCATTTCTGAATCAATTTTACAATGTATTATATGATTCTTTCTCTCTTTATGATATTTTGGACTTTCAATTTTAAAGTTACACAATTCTATACATTCAAGCAAATAAACTATTCTTATATAAATGATAACATATCTTCA